>NJDD01002942.1:0-26496 GCA_002245505.1 Calephelis nemesis
AGCGCAGTTTTCACGACGAACTGCGACACGTCCTTTTGGGGGCTTCAGGAACTCCACCCTGGTCGACCCTGCCGTCTTCTTTCGTCCTCTCCTTGCCGACGCTACCTTTGCCGGGAACGGCCCTTCCGTGTCCGTACCCGAGCAGCAAGGTACGGATAACAAGGAGGACGTCCTTTTCCTTGACGCCCTAATCTCTACGTCTGATATCTCGTCCGACGACGATAGCCCTGCTAAGTGAAAATCCGCAGGGTGGCCCTGAGAAGGGCCCTTACCGCCTTGTACAAGGCCCTGAGAAGAGCCTATGTCACTGTCTTGTTGGCCCTTTGAAGGGTCTCTTCCTTCAGCCATGTGGCCCTCAGAAGGGCCTACACCTTTCACAACCTCTTCACCTCTCTCTTCTGTTTGGCCTTCTCGGCCCTCCTTCATAACTTCAGTTTTTGTTTTGTTTGATTTTGATTTCTTCATATTTGTTCCCACGAGTACAAACTTCCTTAAAACTCCGTCTACCCTCAGGTAGACGGGCCTAAACGTAACCCGCTCCGGGGGTCGGCCGGTACCCGAGCGGGGTCCGCACTAGCGACTGGTGATACCTGCCAGCCATCCATCCCCTCACGGTGCGTCGCCGCTTGAGATTCAGGGATTTTTTATAGAGGTTGTCTCCTCGCGGCCCAGCCAATTAACGCGAGACCCTCGGTCCATGATCATCGGCCGATAGACATGACATCGTCACCTCCCATGGATTACGATTTCAACAGACACGCCAATAGGGTTAGTACCGGCAATGCCTGAGGTTACTGCGTCTCGAGCACTCTCTTATGTGGAAGAGTATGGAGAGCAGTCTAAATGGACCAATTAGCTTCTCCAGGGTGCTGGATTACACCCCAGGTACTGAGCCCCCCCGCCGCGACGAGGCTTGGATCCTTGGGGGGGGGACATTGTTAAACTTGCTCGACATTTACAAACTCCCACCTAGGTGGGTATAAACATTATTTTTCTGTTATTGTAAGGATATTGATAAAAACAATCCTAATTATTGTGTGTTAGAATGAATCTGAGGTTTATCTGGGGATACCTGTGAGTCTTATATTATATATTATTGTATATGTAATAAGTTAGTCGTGTCTGTGGTGTAGCCGTCCGATGTCAGCTGGATTACATGAGGATTCGGGTTCGATTCCCGGGTTTCCAACTTCGCCTACAAGTTGAAAATGTTTTTAAGTAAGTACCTACTTACATAAATCACTAATATAATTTATTAAAACTAAACTTAAACTCGACAGCGTCGAAAAAGAACAAACGACTGAACAAAGTTTGAGGATCCAGAATTTACAAGTTTGACGAAAATTGCGCACAAAAGGTATTAAAAAAACATTGCCTCTGAAGGAGCGCAATTTTATAATAAATCATCCAAAGATGTTAAGAATACCAATTCACTTATCAGTTTTAGTTTTCTTTTATTTCATAATTTAGGTTTAAAACATGTAATCATGCTCTTGAAAATTACAATAATTAAAATAACAATGAAGTACTTATTACAAAACTAGCAGAAAGCTGTTAAACAAGTGTCCAGTGACTTGACTACCTCATTGGTCGAGGGGCTAGCGTACCTAGGTATATAAGTGATTCTAGTATTATAATCGTTGACTAACACCCACAACACAAGCACAAAATGTGCTTAATTTGGGGTTAGATACAGTTTGTGTATCTTGTTCCGGATTATTGATACATAGCTTAACAATGGAAGGTACATGTGTCAGTTCTCATGTCAGTGAACTTTGTCTTTTATGGGAATCAACTCTTACACATTATACAATATTTGTTTAAGCTTTTAAAAACATTTCGTATCTTGGAAAACTCAATAAATACAACTAGTTTTTCAAATTAAACAAGGAAATTCCTCTAAATAATACCCAAGCCAGTGCAGCCGAGTATTCGCGGGCCCTACCACCACACGCAATGTGTACACGAAAATATATGTATATAAAGATATGTACAGTCCTGACAAGGAATTAGTAAACTGGCACAAGTGCCGTGTCACGCCCGTGGGCGAGTTGGACGGATCACGCAGTGGTCTCGTCCTCCGGACCACATCTGTCACGTCATCTAATTAATCTCCATGACGTGCTCAAATGTTCCGAATGTGCTTCCTAAGTATTATTTAACTCACCAATAGGACACATTGTTGTTGTTTTATAACTGTAGTTTACCGGCTACCCACATATAATATTATACATTTATATATATTATAAATCGAAAATATAAATTTGATATTTGATATGATCCGACGACGACAGGTTTCTGAATTATAATTAATATAATGTACCTATACTTAGGTAACTCACAAAGCACTAATCTGACCTTGAAAAAAAATGTATTGGAATCATGACCTACCTCTTTAAAAAATCTGAAATCTGTTTTTGAACACTTATAAACTTTTGTTGGTCGGAGCTCGACTCGAATATACAAAAAAAAACAAACAAAGTAAAATAGAATTGATAACCTTTTTAGATTTGGTTAAAAATAAATGTAAAATCATCAACAAACAGCCTCAATCTAGAGCAATATTTGTCTACTGTCTACCCTACCGTTATACTATTATAGTTCACCATCAAACACGACAACGACGAGCGCTAACAATATGGTGCCAGTAATAGGTAAGGCGTTGGCACCAAACGGGATAGGCTGATACACATCTTCCTATATATAAAAGAAATTCGTGTTAGTTACACTCACTTAACTCAAGAACGGTTAAACTTGATTCTGATCTGGCCGAAAGATTTGAATCTGGCCGAAAGTTGATGAGGAGGTAGTTTACACTCATGCATTCCCTGAAGAGAACGAATTTTGTAATCAATTTAAGATTTTTATATTTTATGACCATGTATATAGTTAAGTATAACTATGGAGGAGGTTTTATGTTCTGTAACGGACGGTAGCCGACTAATTGGTGTTACGTAATACCTTCATTACTTGTCGGTCCAGTTTTCATGCAAAAATCAAAGTTACAAAAATTTAATGAAGGAAAATTTAAATATCTTTATCTTTCTGCATGTTGTCGCCACTGTGGTCTAGGGGTGCGGCGTTGGCGTTCACTTCCAATGCTGATTCTATTCCCGGGTCGAGTAACTCAAAAACATTATATTATTTTTTTAGTTTCGTAATAAAAAATGTTGCCGTGATTGGATGTGCCCGGTGCGTGATAAGTTTGCCATATCTATTGCCACCACCACTGTTAGAACTAAATATACCTTCGGCTAATCGTGGATGCCTTGGTTGAACATGGCCCACCTCTTTGGGGATACGAACTTGAAGATACTTAGTTACTCTACCCTGCCAAACTTATGATCTAGAAATACTCACTAGACACTATGTAAGTACCAGTGTCATTATTAAAATAAATATTAAATGGAATTATTTGCGTTTCTAAATTATAGCCAAGTTTTAATTTTCTCTTTTCTTCCTCTCCCACGGGAACCTCATAAGTAAACTTTAGAAAATTAGATTAAAACCAAATTTCCTCGTGATCGGTTTAGTAGATTCAGATAGACATACTTACAGACAAACGAAAAATCAAAAATAATTAAAATATGTTTAGATCGTTTTTATCTAAGTATTTTTAGTACATATATATATTTTACGTTCGGAATTAACTGTTCAACGCTTTTGATATACTTGTGCCTACCGGAAACGCTGTAGCTGGTAAAAGTTTTGATTAAATTTAAAAGATTTTATTCCTTAGATTAGAAAACGTTTCAAAACGTGAATGAATTCAATAGAGTCGTTCTCAAGCCTCAAGTACTTGTGGGAAAGAGAGTGTATCCCTATATTTTTAATATGAAATTGATAGAGCATCATGTTTTTGGTATTACTCGTACTAAAGCTCTTGCACACTTCTCCCTATTTTAATCTCGTTAAAAAGTGGAGCAAAGTTTACACAAAATGTAAACAATTTAATCTAACTTTGTTAAAATAATTATAACTTTACGATGTTAAAATTCAAGTTAAATATTCACTGTTTAAGGGCTCCTCCATTACTGTAGGTAACGTTGGCAACGGAGTGCCCAGGCAGTCCCCAAATTTTATCTCGCTTACTCCTACAGCCACCCTGGCATAGATCATAAATTGATTGAATTGAAAAAAAAACATTTTTGCTACTACAACTAATAAACTACAAGGCTCATTTTGTCCTATATTTATATAGTTACTTGTTAAACAATCATAGATTATTTATTTAGATAAGCTATAATACGGTCTGCTACCACATTTTCAGCCTTATTAAAAAAATTGTTACAGACGCGCTTAGAAAGCCAATAGATATACAGAGTAGTAAGAATGAATAAGATTTACACAACGCTTAGGCAGTATCTCTAATGGTAAACTTTTTCCGAGGTCTGTGTTCTTTGTGTCCTCATAACTCTTGTCAAATCTGTTAAATCTCTTTTAACATGTTTTAGGTTTTTACGTTGCTCTACTTTTTTGTAAGTAAAAAAGTTTTTTCTTTACGCCCATGTCCCCGAAGAAGTAGGCAGAGGCACAACCAGGGCACCCACGACGACCCGAAGACACTAAGTCCCACAATGTGATAGGTGGCAAGCCTATTGCCAATCGGGCACGTATCCAATCCCAGGCAACGTTATCGTTATTAAAAATTGAAAATATACATTTTCCAATTTTGCTGTTGCCCGACCTGGGGATCGAACCCGGGACCTTAAGAAATTAAGTCCGACGCCGGTCCGCTAGACCACAGAGGCGATAACTTTTTTTGTGATTGACATATTTAATAATATATTGAAATATCGATACTGTTTAATATTAATTTTATAAAAACGAAAGTCTTCCTTTCTTTCTGTCACTCTTCCACTGCTAAGCTGATGAACCGATTTTAATAAAATTTACTAGACAAAAATTTGTTGGGGCCATTGTGTTCAGCAGAGGGTCCAGTCCTTAGTACGGCTTCTTGAAATACATCACCACCGCTTTTGGCCTAGAGAATCGTAAACGTATAAATTTACTTTACTTCTGGCAATAAAAAGAAGTCACAAAGTTAAGGTCCAGCTGTACGGCGAATGCGTCATCAGTTCCACTTTTGAAGCCTTTTCGCTAGCTTTTCCTAACACTGCAAGCAATGGTTTATATACCAACCTGCTGTGTCGATTTTCATACGAACATGCATGTGAACAGAAAGACGCAACAATTTTTTTGCAAGTAGTCTGACTCTTCTTAACCTTTTTTGACTCTTCAAAAATACATCCAGGTTTCGTCATCTATCACAATGTCATAGACAGTCAATGACTCTCCTCTATTAAATTTTTCTTTAATTTTTCGGAACCACTCTACACGTAGTCGTTTTTAGTCTTCCGTTAAAGCGTGCGGTATCCGTCGAATTTCCGAAGTTGCTCATGCCAAATATTTTGCACTTGACTCATTCCAATGCCTAATTCAATACGAATTTGGTGAATTTTTTGTCAGTCATAATTGGTTGTCGTACGTGTCGACATTCAATACATATCAGTAACCGCAGTCGCCTGCTCACTTCCACTTCTATCATCGTGGGTATTCTCTCGTCCTCGTGTTGATTCTCCAAACCACGCATCAAACCTATACTGGCCTTAGCTTAGACAAGTGTAGCCTTTGCACTCACCTTCCTGACCCACCTTCAAACGTTACAAATACCAGTACAGAACAGGTTCATGCGTACTGCCTACTTCGCAACCTAGACTTACCTATAATAGCGCAGCATAACGGCTGCCCATCCAATCCGCCGGACCCAATAACTGCGGCAAATGAAAACGAAACAAATAAAACAAGACCCAGCCCAAACACACCGAAGCTAAGATCTTTCTTGCGACTGGCGCCTAACGCCAAGCGGCGAGCCACTAGTCCTCCTTTAAATCCACCCAGTAACCAAAACACAGCACCTCCCAGGACACAGCCGTTGTTCCGGTGACGTTGTAAAATCCGCGAGGTTAGATATTAGCCATTCAAAAAAACCTACACTGGATTCAGAACAAAACCTGTTTGCTTTCTACGCAAAGTCTTCATTTACTTGATATCGAGCAGAAGTAGATAAAAAGCAGCTTATAGCCGCGGACCGCAGTCAAAATTAGGATATCTTTCCTGTTTCCATCATTACACACGATAATAATGGAAAAACCGATTCCAACTATTTTAGTAGATATCAAGTGATATATTTTTCGAAAGATAGCAAAAGATCTGACTAGGTGGTAGAGTTTCGCAGCGACTCGCCCGGATTGGTACCACCGCCTTACCTGTTCCTGCCGCCATAACGCTACTTTATTTAGCTTACTTGAGCTGCGAGCGCCGTGCAGCCTTATGTTTTGGACATTAAAAAAAGAATTAAGTACTCTGTCTATATTCCCATGCGTTAGACCATAGGCTAAAGAATCTCATACACGACTTTAATATACGAGAAACGTTTCTACTACATATGCATATATTAAACATTTATTTCCGCTCGCCCACGAGGTTCCTTCGGTTTACTGCCTCCCATGAAATATAGTGCTCGAGTTTTGTAGAGGGTGGCTCGAAGGGCGTAAATAATTATTTTAAATTAGCTAATAAAAATATTTATGTATCGTCAGCAGTTTCACATAATCGCCAATGATCACACACAAACTTAACTGAGTCTTTAATGCGCAAAGATTTATAAATGACGAAGAATCATCATTTCGGTTTAGTATTTTCGAACTAACGGAAAAGAAAATATGTCTTCAGAGTTACATCGACAGGTTATCAAACAAAGAACTCTTCTCTTTACAATATTTTTTTTTACTTTTTTTCTCTTTATAGTGCCAATGGTGAGAATAATGTACGAAAACGTCAATAATACGTTGCTAATCGGAGGGTAAGATAGTAAGCATCTTACGACCAGTTTTCTTCTACGTAAGTTCTAAGTACAAGAGCTATTATCAATATTAAATTATACTAACTGTTACACGCTTTACACGCGTGGCAGTTAATATGTATACTGATTATAGTCGATTAATAAAATTTGCAAATTAAATAATTTTATTTAGATTTAATAAGGACTTTCTGTTTTTCTGTCATGTTGTCGATTACGTTATTAGTGACGATGACGTCACTCGTAAATATAAACAAAAAATTATGTAAGTATACTTAAATCAAAAACTATTAAAAGGATGTTGACAAAATGTATGTAGGACGATGATGTTAAAATCATTTACCTTTCGAAAAAAGAACTTTCAATTTACAGGTACTGTCTGAAATAGCTGGAGTTGGATTTTGCAGTTTTACTGCGCTCAATTATTGTTAGATATTTTCAGATATTAACTAAATGGCTACCTTGTTTTTCATTATTTTTAGGTCTAAAAACTAAGGTTGTAGTTTATAAATCAAAAGATTAAAACGAACTTTGCCATTCGTTTGCAAATTAATCCAACGTTTTATCGACATTTATTTCCAACAAAACGATTTTTCAACATTTAAAACGGTCTATTGTAGTAGGTCACGCGTGTAGGTATTTGTGTAAAAATATGCGGAACGTACTAGTGCTTAGGATGTTGACAGCATACAAACCAACAATATTTCGTTTGGTAAGGAAGCTGCTGGCCAGTATTCTTCTAGGGAGGGAGGACCCGGGACCGACTCGGACAAGTGTTTGCTATGGCTAATGTTACAATGTTACAATAACAGTGGCCTATTTATTTAAACAAATAGCAGTGTTTACAAAAGCGTACGGAGCACCTCTGGTTGTAATACGTTCTCCATATGTCAGCTAAATATAGAGAGCACTATTTTGGTCGGCGTCGGCCATTGATCTACATCCAAAATAATTGTAAGGCGAGTTTAACACTACTTGTGTCATTTTTAGCTGACTTTCAAATAAATTAACTTCTCAGGTAATTTTAACTTTTTTGTCTAACCTTCTGAACACATTCTTTCTTCACTAGACATTTTTACCCTGCATATTGATAACAAAACCCTGTTCTGGTAACAAATGTAAAAATATTGTGCCCGTAATTTTTGCTTTATTACCCGATAAAAAAAATACGTCTAAAGGACTGTTTACCCTCTTACGTGACAAAACGAATATTGCTATAGAGAAATACAAATGTGACTACGAGCTTGCCCAAAATAAACGCTTCAAAAGAGGTTTTTCAAAATTATGTACTACTCTACCTCTAATACCATAGGACAAAATCGAACCTTGTTTTGGATCTATAGTGAATATAACTCCAGAATCAGAAGAAATGAAAAAGCTTATAAGTTACATGTGAAAACAAGGGCTATTCAATATACGGATGTCACACAAACCAACATTGATACAATTTGTGTACAAATTAGAAAAAGAAACAGCCTATCAAGATACGCGCAATTTATTATTCAGGGCAGCAGAAAGGAGAAGATGCAAAATATTATTTGAAACATTACTCTAAGCAAATGAATCTACTCAATGAGAGTACGTACGAAGTTTTTAAAAAATCTCATTCTTACCAGAAAACGATTGCTTTGGTTTGAATTTTTTAAGGTAAGAAGTACCTATACCTAATACCTAGTTGGACGTTATGACCACTTGGATACACTTTTGTACATAACTGTAGGTACTCTAGCTGCTATTTTTACTTTCAGTCATTATGATGAATAAGGCATTTTGGGAAAAGGTAATTTTGAAAATTGTACTTAATGGCAATAGGATATTTTGAGATTAGGTTCTTATGAACCGAAGGAACCTATCCGTCCGTACGAAACAATTATTTCATTCCAAAGTATTTCGACTACATACCTAGTTGACATTTGAATACATATCTACTATTCGGCGAACTGCTTTGTGATTTTCTTAAGAAAAACAAAAATACAAAAATCGTGTCAGGCCACTCCTGCAAGTCCACATGCTTCAGGCAGGGTAGGGTACCCTCTGGAGTAGAAGTTGTAGCTCGACAGCAGTTGGCAACGACATATTTAGCCTATCAAAGTCTTTGGAGAAGCCACCTGAGGACATCTCATATATCATCACAGCTGTGTGGTGACCGGATGATCTGCTGTTGTCCGCAGCTGTAAGCAGATCGCGGCGTTGGCACCTGCGAGCAACCCTACGAGGACCACCACGTAGGAAGAGAGACGTCTCAACTGGAAGCGCCCCTGACTACTAACATGAAATAGATAGTAGGTGCATACTAACTACAAACTGACGTACTAATTTATAGAAAAACATTTGCTAAGTAAGTACTTTTGATTATAAAAAAGCGTCTTATCTAGTTTGTTAAACAAGTTTTTAGTAACATACCTAAATTGACATACACGACTGGACATAACTTTCTTATAATAGAAAGCCTAGGAAAACCCCAGAAACTAAAGCCAACGGGAAGAAGTCGCCAGAAACAAACATTTTTAAATTTTAACCATGAATTGAATATTTTTCACGAAAATGTTTGTCGAATGACTTTACAATTGCAAATCAAACATCAACCTGTTATAATTGAATCGATTCCGGGGAAATCCCCGACGGGACTGGGCTCACAAATCGTTGGACAGCACACGATTGGTTGACAAATATTTGTCGGACGCGGACTAAAACGAGAAACCCATTTATATGTGTGCTTGTGTCGGCTGCAGACTACCTGACACATACCGATCGAGCAAAAGTGATGAGTACCTACCTAGTTACTTTTTTAAATTGCTACCTATAAAGTAAGAGTTTTATTTTTCGCGCGTATCTTCTAAAGCTCTAAACCGCGCATACAGTGTTTATGGGTTAATTGTACAAGAAATGACAATAGACGGCAATCCTCAGAACCGTAGTGCAATGTATTTGTTTGAGAATTTATTTTTTTCTAAGTGACTTTTTGTACTAAGTAACCTTGGCATGAAAATTATGAAGTGATCGGCTCTTATACATTAAAAAAATTAAGTGTCATTTTATTACCGCTATAAACTATCCTGAATCCAATTCCATGCATAAAATGTCTTCTCTGCAATTATATAGGTATTCAGTTTACACTCATAATCGGATTTAAATAAATTTTTGTATTATAAAAAACTTTCATCTTCTTACTCTTACATTCGACTAGTAGTTTTTACCCTTTATAGGGCTTATACCTTGGCCTGCCAGAAGCTGAACCTAACCATCATGGATTTTTATGTGTGGGGGGGTGACATGAAGAGCATCGTGTATAGCGAGCCCAATCCAATTTCGTATAGTGTAAAAATAGTAAATGAAGGTACATTTACTATTATTTCTTATTGTTGGGAAAAGGTTTTTATGTCGGCGAAACAAAAACTAAATTAAATGAACGCACTGTGAAATTCGGCGGTAACACAATGTTTGTGTGGAGAGTACCTAACTAGTGGATAACGAAAGTAACAGAGAAATGTGACGGCAAATATAGCACATATTATGTCGATAAAGTTTTATCACTTCAACAATTAAGTAACCAATGCCCTAAAATAATAACAAATTTAACAATTACATTTGTAATTTAAACTAGCTGCCCGCCCTCGCTTCGCTTCGGTTATTCAAAAATAAAAATCTTATATATAATAATAATAAATATTATAAATGCGAAAGTTTGTCAGTATGTCTGGATGTCAGGATGTCACTATGGATGTTTGTTACTCTTTCACGCAAAAACTACTGAACCGATTACGATAAAATGAAACAAGGGCAACATATAACTGGCCATAAGAAAGGGGGCGGGGGAATGCAGTAAGCGCACATGTCTTTGCTATGCTTCAACGCTATTTAATTTTGCGCCCGGAAATTTTAACTTTTTGATAGGTAACTCATAAGTTGTTAATTTTTTCTGATAGTGTAAAAGGCAATTTTGAATAAAATTACACGCATAACGTATCTAACAGATTTATTTGATTAAGGGTTAATACGGTATTGTTAAAAATATGTTCTAAAGTTAACCCTTCATTTTACTGTTTTAAGTAAACGCAAAAAACGGTTATTGTGGGTTATTCTTTAAAGATAGACATATACTACCGCTTTCTTTTTTTTGAGATCTACTTTTAGAGATATTTTTTTGAGATCTAGTTTTGTTAAACTAAAAATGTTTTAGCAGCGTTTTCGAGTAAAGCTCCCGATCGGCTTATTTTTTGCCGACATATCAAACTAATATCGTTGTAATATCGTTGGTTTGTACAAAACATAAACTTACTATACACTAAAACCTTCCTCAAGAATTGTTCTATCTATTGTTGAAAACCGAATGAAAATCCGTTCAGTACTTTTCGAGTAAATCGCGAACAGACAGACAGACGCAGCGGGGGACTTTGTTTTATAATATGTATTGATACAGTAAAAACTTTAATTCAACAAAGTTCTTAAAAAACTATAATCGAAAATGAGCCTATAGCATAAAAATGCACCTAAAAATTCCACGAAAACAAAATGTAATTGAAGCTGATGGCAAATATGTACCTAGCGGTTTAAAATTCGAACTGAAAAAATAAATCTGACAGCTGTCAATTTTGCCGCTAAGAAGTGTATCGGTGCGCCAAAATGAATTTTATTGTAAGGTTAGTAAGGACTATGATTGCGCGTTCATATCGAACAAATGTATTGTATGTGTAAATTATTAGGGTGACCAAATACCTACGTGCTAACTTTTGTAGCTATATTGTTCACTATCATATTTTTATATATTATAGTTAATAATTACACACACCATAAGTTATTGCCTCTGCGGTCTAGCGGCCCAGGCATTGGACTTAGCTACAATTGGTAGTTAATTCCAATGATTGACCCCCGGGTTGAGCTAAAACAAGAAAAAGTGTTTTTCCATTTAATAATAAATAAAAAGATGCCCAGGATTGGATATGTGCCCAGTAGACGATGGGCCTGCGACCTATCAAATTGTGGAACTTAGTTTTTTCAGCTAGTAGTGGGTGGCCTGGTTGTACCTAGGCTTAACTATATGGGCGTGGAAATACTTAGATGTTATAGATACGTCTCTGTCCTGTGGCCCGATGATAAGCCTGATGTATAAGTCTACTGGCTACCTGACCCTCTGAACCGCAACATAACAGCGTTACTAGTATGGCGGCATGAATTGGTTAGTAGTTGATTAAATTGCTGCAGAGTACTCTACTATCACTATTATGGTTGATAGTGGCCCATTCAACATAAGTTCGTCTCTTATGAGTTGCCAGACTTTCTAGTTCAGATGGTCTTTTCTATTCAGAAGAACTGGAACCACACCAAGTATTTAAATTAAAGGCAATAAAAAATATGTTACTTCCAATCATATAATGAATTATATCTATAAGTATCTTCACGCCCGTATCCCCGAAGAGGTAGGCCTCTGCCTCTGCCTACCTCTTCGGGGATACGGGCCTCTTGGCCTCTTGCCTCTGCACAACCAAGGCACCCACGACTAGCCGAAGACACTAAGTCCCACAATGTGATAGGTGGCAAGCCTATCGCCAACCGGGCTCATTTCCAAACCCGACCAACATTTTGTAATTAGAAAATTAGAAAAATCCAATTTTCTTTTTGTTGGCCGGATTCGAACCCGGGACCTCATGCAGTCAAGTCCAACACCCGGACCGCTAGACCATAGAGGCGATAATCTCTGAAATTCTCCTATTGGGAAAATACGTGTAAAACAGTGCCGAGAATTTCACACAGCCTGGCAACACTAACACTACAATCAAATTATCAGTAAAACTCTCATTAAGTGGGTTGTATTATCTACCTCCATGAACCGGCTGTATCTACTGTCCGCATATAACTTTATCACTCAGTCATCCTAACCCAAATGGCACCGAGCCAAAACTATTATCCGTAACAAACCCGGATGTAGTCGATGTTTAAGGGTTATGGTTATGAAGAAAACGGTCTCCGGTGGCGCCATCTGAGATTGTTCTCAAATTTAATCAAACTAATACAAAGATGAGCCTATAACCTTCTACAAACTATAGCTAGCATTTAATTCGGTCAAAAAAACTATTGTTCACAAACCGTTAACCCGTGTGTTGCCTGTGCTCCTCAGAAGATTTCTCCGGTTAGTTTGTTATTATAACCAGAGATTTGTAACTATTTTTTTGCTATCGCTGAGACTAACTGGCGTTGTCCGCCACTGTATTGTATATGAAGCGCAGGGTAGTAAGGAAAATTTACTCAAACTAAAGGCTTAAACCTCGGCCTCAGGTTGGCAATGCACCAATACGATTTTTGTTGGCCATAGAATATATCTATATCTTTTACCATCGGAAACCCATCTGATCTATTGGTAAGTCGCTATCTTATGATCTATATCTTCGACAAAACATCGAAATTAAATGCTTTCGGCTGCTTTACCGTCTAACACGGAACAAAAGGGGTCAGAATAGGTAAAGTAGAGGTACCAATCCAGACGAGTTTTCTTAAAACTTTACCGCATACCTTGTCATTATCACAATACTAGTGAAATAATCTGATGACGTCCAACACAAAACCTTATGCAAACGAAAGGTATCAGGAGTATATTAAACTGAAAAAAAAAACTTCAGTATCTTATTTCTGTGACAATGTGTATTTAGTAAGGGCCCAGCTCCATCCACAAATGTTCTAATTATAACAATTTTCATTTGAAACATTTCTGAATGATCCTTTCCTAGTAATCTAAATAATTGTTATGTCGGTAATAAGCTTTTATTAGAATAATGTAGCAGGGGGATTTTCTCGGTGCATGTAGAAGAAAATAATATTTATACCATCACCGCCACACATAGCTGGACTGCATTCGATCTTTAGCATTTTTTTAACTTTTGTGCTTGTTTAAATTATGTTACCAGTAAGACTTAAAAAAGGAACATACAGGGAATACAATAGGTATAACATCATCTTGCGACTCTGTTTATCTTGTCGTTGAAATTTTAAGTGTAAGAGTCTCGAAAATCACATACTTACATATTTCTACGTCACATTATCCTATCATATCCAGCTAATATTTTAAATGTAAAAGCTTCTGTGTGTGTTTGTTACTTCTTCACGGAAAATCTTCTTAACCAATTTTCATGAGATTTGGCACACACATCCTCTAAGTCTAAGCGGAACTTGGATTATCACATAGAATAGTTTTCATTGCGAAAAAAATGTTCCTTTGTGACCACGTTATCCACGAGGGCAACGCCGCAGACAACCGCTAGTGTTAAATAAATTTAGTGAAGTGTATCTAATTTTGACTTTCGTTAAATATGAACAGAAGAACTGCAAATGTGAATGTTTCAACATTAATTTTGTCATATTATGTTCTAAGCGTAATGAAATTGGATATTCGGTTAAGATTCATTGTAACTTCAATTTATTTAATACTGATTTTTTATCGAATTAAGCACATTAAGATGAATGTGGCCACAAAGTATAGACTAGAGACAGAAGTAGATTAGTACCATCAAAAAGCAAACACTAATCCACATATCTAGGCACTTTCAAGCTTTAAAAATATTATTTGCTTGACGAAAGCATAACATTGCCTTGCTAGACTATGCCTTTCCTAAAATGTTAGTAAACAAGGATTGGAGCGTGACAGTTTTTTATTCCAGCTTCGCACAGATGGAAAAATTTCGATGTTATTATACACATAAACCTTCCTCTCGAATCACTCTATTTATTAAAAAGAAACCGCATCAAAATCCGCTGCGTAGTTTCAAAGATCTAAGCATACATCCCTACACACAGCGGACACACATACTACAGACGGCGGATAGTGGCTTTGTTTTATGCGTGATGTCTTAACGGTGGTGGTGTTAGGGATGACATCTTAACTGTATCGTATATCGTGCCTGTGTCGACAGGAATATCGTGACAGTGTCGTGTCGGTGATTATGTAGTGACGGTTTCGAACGGTGTCACGAGTCCGATGATGTAGGTGACATCGTCTTGACCGTGACGGGGTTGGTGATTATATCATGACGTGAGGTCACAATGTCGTAACTGTCTTGACAGTGACGGAGAAGACGATGTCATGACTGCGTCTTTAAGGTGTCGTAACGGTGTCGTCATGTTTATTACAGTTCTGACGATGGTGGTGGTGACGATATCGTGACGTTTTCATGTCTGTGCCATGACAGTGTTTTAGTATCAATGAACATTTTATATTTAAGAATTAGAATGTAATGTTTTTTTTTAAAAACATGATCTAGGTATACACAAAAATACGCATCCCGCCCTAATGGATGGACTAACTTTTCTCATTTTTTTGTTGTGTTGGTTATGGGCAGGAAGGTTCTTGTAAAAATAGAAACCGGGAACATACAATTTTTCCATAAAAACAAAGGTTTTAATAAGCGATACGAAGTTGGCCGTGAGAGTTAGTGTGATATAGTTTTTATTACATTTATGTTTGTAGAGTCACCTGATCAAATACATGAAATACTCACAAAAACATTAAAATTCTATTATCAACTTCTGGGGCAAATGAGTAAAAAACATACAAAAAAGAACAAAACATACAGACCTCCTTTTTAGAGTCTCTTAATAACAACAGATCAGACAGATCATAACATCCAACGGCCTTACTGATAAAACAATTAGGTACACTATTGTATACAACATGTATTAACAATGCCTAGGAAAAATGCAACTAATAAAAAATGACACAGAGGATGTATACACGAACTATAAGAGGCAGTAATGTTCATACAAATTTACGCAAGCTTTACACTCGCCGACACCCTTGTTTAGGGCTTGTGTAAGGCTGAAAATGGCTTATTTAAATATGGACAGATGTTGCATGATGCTGTTAAGGATCAAATCTTCTGTCAAAATGTTGTATGTTATGACGTATCGGTTATCGTCTATTAAGCTTTAACTACATTATGAACTGCTTAGCAGAAAAGCAGATGGTCTAATCCACTCAACGGACCTGGGTCAATACGGTTTGCTACTCTGTCAGCGTAAAATAGTTACGATTTTCATAAAAAATCAGTACACATTAGTGTCCTTTTGAAGTTGATGATTAAAAAAATATGAACATGTTAAAAGTTTCCGAAGAGAGCCTTTACCATGAGTTGGTATAGATTACGTTCGGTAAGTTACATGTCGAATTTATTACACTTTTGGTCTAAAAATGTGTTTCTCTTAGTTACCGATAGAGGCGCTGTTCAATGCTTTCATACAAACAATTTACAGAGACGGTAACGAGTACAATAAACTTGACAGACCGTAAACTCTTGGTAAGGGCTCAGGTTTGACAAGAGTTATGACGTAAGTAATCTTGTTATAATACACAGACCTCAGAAAAAAATTATTAGTAGTGATACTGTCTATACGTTATGTAAATCTTATTCATTCTTAATATATTCTATTGACTTTCTAAACGTGTGTGTAACTTATTAGCAAGGCTGCAAGTGTACAATTTCTCATTGTAGAAGTAAATTTTATGTATTCGGGTTTTTGAGTTGCAATAATATATTTCTATTTTGTGATCGGGGTAAAAACGGGAAAATCAATTGCATGTTTGAACTAACTGCAGCAAAAGAAATTTGTAAGTAAATAAGTATCTTCATGCCCATATCCCCAAAGAGGCAGAGGTACAACCCGGACACCCACTAACCGAAGACACCAAGTCCCACAGTGTAATAGGTGGCAAGCCTATCGCCAACCGGGTACATATCCAAACCCGAGCTACGACATTTATAACAGAAAAATGAAAATACAAATTTTCTATTATTTTTGTTGTCCGGGAATCGAACCTGCCCGTATTTAGCCCTCTGAGTTTCTTTCGCCGGACCTTCTCAGTGTGAGGCCGCGATTCCGATCCGTTGGTAGTACGAGTATATAAAAATGTCGACGCGAACAAATACCACTTGTATGGTTCACGTGAGTAAATTTACTCATATTTACTCACGTGAACCATATTCACATTTTATAATTCTTGATTCTCGATTCGGGACCTCAAGAAATCAAGTCCGACGCCGGACCGCTAGACCACAGAGGCGATTTCCGTTCCGTATGGATTCCGCAGCAGCAAGTAACTTAATATAAAAGTTCTTGTTGTTCGTTTACAGTGGTTGCATGGCTTACAATTTATGACGTTTAAAAAAACTAGATACTTACTAGATCTTGTTCAAATCAGTTTTTTGGCGAAAATATTCACGGTAATGTACACCATATATTTTTTAGTTTTATCATTATCTTATATTGGAATCAACATTTTACCACTTTTGATCACATCCAAGCGCATCTTCAGTTTTCATGCGCAAAACTATTCAGTTTAGAAAAAAAACATGTTGGAAACGTTAATATCGTTTCTGAAGACCTCTCCATAGATATCTTTCAGGTACCTATGGGTTTGTTAAAAAAAATGAGATTCAGTTTTAAGTATGAGGAACTTACAAAATTAATTACTTTTTTTTATTTTTGTGTTTAAGTCTTAATGCGGTTAACAGAATACATCTGCTTACCAAGTTTCAACAATATGATTGTTATAATATGTTGTTTTGGAAAAAGTGGCTGTGACGTACGGACGGATGGACTTACAGATTGACAGACATAACGAATCTATTAGTAACCCATACCACTAAAATCGAGTTTTAATCCCTGACATAAAAAGAGGAGTATTAAAATTATAGTTTGTCGTGTTTGTGTATATGTGTGTCTATGACATCATAACTCCTTAACAAATGGACTGATTTAAATGTGTTTATTTTTGGTTAAAAGCTGACATTTTCAACTTGGTTCTTAGCTGCCTGTAGATTACGGACATATGTTTTTCGAGAGTTACTGAATTGAATTTAATTTTATTACACATTTTATTTAAAGCAATTTAAAAGAAAATAATGGAGTTGCTCATATAATATAATATACCTAATAGCTGTTTTGTCGTTTAAAGATTTAATATACGTATTGTCATCATTACGGATGCAAGAGCTAAGTCTTACTGAGTTCGGCTCGGTTTCGGAGTTCGGTAATGAAATGAAATGAAATGAAAATATTTATTTGCGGAATATGTGTGTTAAAAAGTTGTTAATAAGATATTTAAGAATATCACATATTCTACCACATTGTGGTGTGCAAATATTTAATTAAATTTAGGAAGTTACATATTTATATAAAATGTACATTTAAATCGCAGCACTTATTTACATATTTAATAAACATTTTATTTATCTATAAACATAAGTTTCATAATTTATTATAATTAAATTTAAAGGAAGATTAATTTTTAGTCCTATCTACCGTACATTACCACCGTTTCCAAACCTAGCCAGTCGGGAGAAGAAACGGGGAAACAAACGCCCCGACAACCATGATTTTGTTACTTAAATTAGGTTTAAATTTAAAAAAAATATATATACATATTTTATTTATTTATGCTTGTCAACAAGAAAATCTTTTACACTATAATATGTCTTCTCTAATAGCAAATCAAATACCTTCTTTCGAAATCTTTTTACTGGAAGTGATTTCAGACTATCAGGAATTTGGTTATATATTTTTTTCCCCGTGTTGGTCCCGGGCTCCTTTGTAGAATAGACCAACTACCTTCCTACCAGGCAGCTCGTAAAAGGCGAGCATAGGCTCACCGTCACGAACACCGTGACATCTTACTAGGTGGTAAAGTTTCGCAGCGACTCGCCCGGATCGGTACCACCGCCTTACCTATTCCTGCCGCCATAACGTCAATGCCTGCTGTTGACGTGTTCCGGTTGGAGGGTAAGGTAGCCGGTAAACTGACTTGCTCGAGGCCTTACATCCCGGCCTCAGGTTGGCAACGCACCATTACCACCTTTGGTGTCTCTAGGCGACAAGAATTTCTTACCATCAGGAAATCCGTCTGCTTGTTTGCCTTCCAATATTATAAAAAAAATACGAATGGACATGCAATATACATTATTTTTATAAATATTAAGTTTTTGATTAGGCAAAGTGTAAGTGGAAGTGTACAGCTATCACTAAGTGTGGTGCTAGCAAATCACAAACAGTGTAAGTAATGTTTGATAAAAGTTTGATACATTGATCTGTAAGATTTATGGAAACACTAACACAATAAACAGGTTAACGATCGTAATAACGCAGTTCCTTTGTGGAACGTAAATAACGCAGCGAACGTTCGTCATTACGGGAACAGTAAACCGTAGTACATCAAACGGTAGAGCATTACTGCGTCTGTTGGATTTACGAGATTTTAATTGTCCCGACCGGTGCCAATCATTTCGTATTCACTTGTGTTCCAGATGGATCCATACAAATCTTGTGAATGCGATGTTGTCTACGTTTGTATATTATATCTTCCATTTTCGCGTCTAAACGATTAATTTTATTATTTTTAATCACCTGTGTGGTCTAGCGGTCCGGGTGTTGGACTTGACTGCAAGAGGTCCAGGGTTCGAATCCCGGGTCGGGCAACAAAAAGAAAATTGGGTTTTTCAAATTTTTCTTATAAAAAAAATTTTGCTCGAGATTGGAAAAGTGCCCAGTTGGCGATAGGCTTGCCACCTATCACATTGTGGGACCCAGTGTCTTCGGCTAGTCGTGGGTGCCCTGGTTGTGCTTCTGCCTACCTCTTCGGGGATATGGGCGTGAAGATACTTCTATTATTTTTAACTGAGAATCACATAAAACCGTCAGAAATGGATTAATCTGCTTTCCGTAACAATATCTGATCCAGTTTCCACCGGAGGCGCAGGCAAACAAAAAGAGGTATCTTTGTGACCGTATACTCGAAGACAGGCAGAGGTACTTACATCCAGGGCGCCCACGATTATCCCAAGATACTTTTTAATGTTATATTGGAAGTGTTATATATGTATGTATAATAACATATTTTATTGGTAGTTTATAAAAAGGTCGACGCGCACAAATACCACTTGTATGGTTCAAGTGAATAAAGATTTTTTGAAGTGAAAACTTCTTTAGGCGCGTTGAGCGTTTTGGTAGAGGGTAAATCCTCGGTTCGCGTCACCGACATGCTAATGATAATAGTATATCTATAGATATGGAGAGCCAGACTAGCGCACGCCCAGTAGCCTGTGTACGCGTATACACTAATACTTCAACTATTTCTGACTGACAAGAAAATTGTATATTAATTATTTTTTCAACCACTTTGTATTTATATTTTGTTCATGATTTGTTTAACCCATCATATGTAACTAATAAATAAAACATACTTAGAATAATAACAAAACATAAAAAATTTCATATAATTTTTGCATATAGTTTTAATTACTCTCAACTTAATAGTTCCGTTTTCACTTCTGTCGGCAGTCCCACGACTGCTACTGTTTTTTTTATTCTGTTTTTTTTTATTCTAATCCCATAAAGTGATAGTGATGGCAAACCTATCGAGCACTTGTTCAGTCCTGGACAACGTTGTTTTTACTAGAAAATAAAAAAAAAACAGTTTTGACCTGCCTAAGCTGGATTCTCATGCAGTCTGACATCGTACCAGGGGACCACAGAGGAGATACCTAATTACTACATAGTATAAAATAAAGTCGCTACCTCTGTCCCTATGTCCCTTTGTATACTAAAATCTTTAAAACTACGCAACGGATTTTGATGCATTTTTTTAATAGATAAAGTGATTGAAGAGGAAGGTTTACATGTATATTTTATACTCGTGGTATGCCGGTGCGGGCCTCTAGTAATATATATTTTAGTATTTTAAGTAAGCTGACGACATTTCTTGTCGTCTATAATACGCGCCATCTGTACACCAGACACACCAAGACGATGATGATTGGTTGCACCAACACGCGTGGAAGGTTTTTTTTTAAATGTTAACAGGATAGCAACAAAACATTAGTTGGAAAATTATGTTTCGTTTGCAACTTATAGTATTTTCAGGGCCAAAACCATAGTAATAATACGAGTTATTCGATCTTCTTTTACTACTGATAGAATTTTATTTTATTATTAACAGACCCGGCAAACGTTGTTCTGCTATTTTTTTATATGATTTTAATAAAAAAACGGGGTTATTAACCCTTATTACTTAGGGGTTTGAAAATAGATAGTAGCCATTTCCTATACTGAATATAAAATTTGGTGAAAATCGGTAAAGCAGTTTCGGAGGAGTACGGTTACTAACATTATTACACGAGAATTTTATATATGTATATGATTGTTAAGATGGCGAACAAGCAAACAGTTATGCTAAATGCAAAAGACAATCTCTTATAGAAGCCCCATACGTTACTGGTGCCGCTGGTTACCCTAACACAATATCATATTATACGGACCGAGTAATTGCTAGAAAATTCCAAAAAAAATAATTCTGACGAATACAATAATACTAACACGTGGATATCGTCGATATCGTAGGATTTTCGATAAACTGACTCAATCAAAAGCCATAACACTACAGTGCTGGGACGACAAACCTGACCATTATTAGCTTTAGTGTATAGAGTCGTCATTCTCTTACATGTTATAAAAAGTGGAAATAATGTTTCGTAAGAAGCGCCGCCGATAGCTCAAAAAACTGGGACTGCCGATAGAAGTGAAAACGGAACTATTAAGTTGAGAGTAATTAATACTATGTATATGCAAAAATTATATGAAATTTTTTATGTTTTATTTATTAGTTACAAAGGATAGGTTAAACAAATCATGAACAAAATATAAATACAAAGTGGTTAAAAAAATAATTAATATACAATTATCTTGTCAGTCAGAAATAGTCGATGTATTAGTGCATACGTGTACACAGGCTACTGCGCGTGCGCTGTGAAGTGGGTGCGTTGCGTCTGGCTCTCCATAGCTATAGATATACTAATATCATTAGCATGTCGGTGACGCGAACCGAGGATTTTACCCTCTACCAAAACGCTCGACGCGCCTAAAGAAGCTTTCACTTCAAAAATTTCACGTACTTTACTAAAAACTACCCCCTGTTCTTACCTTCTTACTGTTATAGTCCGCGTAGTTTATAAATAGTAGTTATAAATAGACGAACGAAAATAGCTAGCGGCCAAGATCTTCTGAATCACAGATAATGTAGTCCCGCCCACGCGGCGTATTAAAGTTTGTGAAGGCTTCAGCAGTGCGGCCCAGACTTAGCGTAAAGTTCCGCGTTTTCGAATTGCAAGTCTTAATGTGTGCCTAACGTACATTTGAGGTTATTTAGTTGTAGCTGAACATCAGATATCCTGAAAAAGTGCTTACAAAAATAAAATAAGAGATTTTTAATACGATTACATCAATTTTAAGCGTTTTTCTTACGAACTCGAAATTTTTAAACCCATGAAATAAACGGAAAAACTTGTCGCTAATATTTTTAATGTTAGACCACGTATAACTTTTTACAAAGTAATCTAATTTTATTTCTACTTTTTTGTCAAATATTAGATGTGCCCCTTCCGCCCTATAATTTGTGCCACTATAAAAATTCCAAGTTTAAGGCTACGAAAGTAGGAGACCTTTTTCTTTACTTAATGATTTTAATGTTTTTTTTATCTAGACATCTTGTACCCATAGTTGGTATAAAATAAATCTGCATTCATTCATTCCTAAGGGAAGAAAATAAGAGATTGAATAAATGAAACCCAATAATCCCTGAGTAGTTTTAAATCGGTACCCAATAAGTTAAAAAACCTTAATTAAAATATTAATAAAACAACGTAAAAACTTTATTTACATTAACATTTAGTAGAGTTGTCACTCACGCCCGCAGATAACCCATTACGTCCTTACACGTTAGCCCTGGGTGGAGTTAAGAAGTGACTGAAATCAAAAGGTAGTAGAAGTCTTTATGAGGTTCACCAGATTTATGAACACTGTCACGCTAGAGCCTGCTGGATATGTTCCGACAAGTGTGTCTGGTACCAGTTTCTCCTTTTATCCTTTCAGAATGAATTAGAATCCTTCCGTCCAATCTAGGACTATCCTGACATAGGAGGTTGTCAAGCCGTTAATGTAAAAGCCCACTGGGGTTTGTCTTGACGACTTGATCGACGGCTCTTCCGTTGTCCGTATCAATTTTGTCACAAAACCTATAGCTGGTGATATATTGTATCTACCTATTTTTATTTTTTCTCGTTACCATGGGTGACAAATTGCAAATTTTGTCTCAAATCGAAAACAACAAAAATGGTCAAGTCAAAAAGAAAAAGAGTGTTTCTGCAGCGGAAAACCCTATCTTTTTTAATATAGAGCTAAACAAATGCATGCAAAAAAAATGCATATCTTAAAACTGTTCACTTTAGTCTAAAATTAGCCAAGCCAGCTATACCATTTTTAAATTAAACACAAATATCTTCTCCAACGGATGTTTCTTACATAGGTACATGTCGGAGTTTTAGTTTTTGTTTGAGATGATATCTGTTACTAATGTCTTAGAAACCTGGAAACTAAGGGCCTGTCGATTTTAAGGAAGTGGGTAGATCATGGCAGCCCACCTGTATTTACGTTTTTTTCCTCTTGATTCAGTTAATAGCTTCTCCTAATCAAATACCTGATATAGTATATCAGGTATTTGATTAAGAGATTTTTTGATTGATTGAAGATTGAAGGAGATTGATTATCAAATACCTGGTATAGATCATATGCAGTCTATATAAGACCTTTGGCTGACTACGCAACCCTGAAGGTCTTAGTTGGAGCATGGCCTGATACAATCAGTAGATTTTGCGGAACATCTTTTATCTAAATGTCCCAGTGCTTAAAGAAAAGTGTCGTGTGGAAAGTCAGCAGATTGGGATGGGGTGCGTAAATGCTTTATATTCTATCTCTGAAAACAACTCTTTTTCTCATCAGACGATTCCAATGTTGGCGCTGAATTGATTACTCGCTTGGTATGGCAGGGAATGGACTAGCTAATTCCATTGTATTGTGCCCGTCGCCAGTTGTTGTATTCTGTTTTAACCAGGTATATAGGGAGGCCTATATTCCTGTGCAGACCGTGAACCGAATGGGGACCAAAGCCCAAGAATAAAGGAACCAGGCACCCCCGAAGTAAAGAAACAGTTTAATATTGCTTCTAGGTTTTTTCATCGAAAACTATCCAGGGCAATATCTAATTATATTAATAGAATAGGCTGGCACACTTACGAAAAGCGCGCATTCTGGCCTCTCGTCAGAGCTATACAAAGTAATTTTTGTCAGTTGTCGCTACCACCTTTGATCAATCCTGGTGAATCGCTGCTTTATATCGCCAAAGACAAAACGTACTACTAAGTGCTACTTTGCGCGCAACTGGACTATGGATAACGGGAGGAAAGATACCTCTTCCTAATTCATATTGAAAGCATTCAATGCCTGCTGTCATATTTACACAAAAGAGTGTTAGGTATGCGTTTCTTTCCCTTATCTTCTGGTCTACCTTAACCATCGCCGGGCTAAACCATTGTGAGGAAAGAAAAAGCACTGGTATTTAGCTTTGATATAGCTAAGATCTGCGACTGGGTTTAGCATAAGGTTCTTAGAGACGTTGGATCTCTGAGTGTTTAAGAACGCCTATAATTGAAGAGTGTTCAATATGGTTCTACCAGCTCTATATATATGTATGGTTCTTTACCCCGTGTTGGTCCGGGCTCCTTTGTAGAATAGACCATCTGCCTTCCTGCCAGGCAGCTCGTAAAAGGCGAGCATAGGCTCACCGTCACTAACACCGTGACTTCTTACTAGGTGGTAGAGTTTCGCAGCGACTCGCCCGGATTGCTACCACCGCTTTACCTATTCCTGCCGCCATAACGTCAATGCCTGCTGTTGACGTATTCCGGTTGGAGGGTAAGGTAGCCGGTAAACTGACTTTTGCTCGAGGCCTTACATCCCGGCCTCAGGTTGGCAACGCACCATTACCATGTTTGGTGTCTCTAGGCGGCGTGAATTTCTTACCATCAGGAAATCCGTCTGCTTGTTTGCCTTCCAATATTATAAAAAAAAAGCTTCAATCGTCAGCAACTCGTACGTTGCACGGACGTTGAATGTTTCTTGTACAACTTGGTACAAGCTAGGTAATAAGGTCCAAAAAAGTTTTGACTCTTTCTGTGTTAACTATAATTGATACAGCAGAAATATTTTCACTGATTAGATAAATTAAAATAAAAATGGATTCAGTTATTTGAGAATTGAATAAGTACAACTTTTAAAATAAGCGAACTCATTCTTTTTATGAAATACTGTTCCGGCGATCTTTATTTCACCAATTCAGTTTGTATAGGAAAACATAAAATTTTGTCTTTCCTAGTTTCCTCATATATGAACGGGATTGTCCCGTTGACATGTATCCTATGGCATGGCAGTCTCCTGGTGTTAAGCTGCCTCTTAAAAAAGTTTTACCCAAATCGGTTCAGCCGTTCTTGAATTGTAAATAATGTAATTAACAATGCTTTCTTTTATTTAATTAGAAGATGTAGATAGAGACAATTTTAGTTACACTGAGGGAAATAAGAGAAACGACGTAAAGCTGGACTGTCCTATATATAACGAGAAGTACGGTCACATACCTGTATCCGCCATAAGAATAAACTTTTATCTGTTGTGAGTGGTATAAAATTAGTTTTCTATAAATAGAATACCAATAAAGGTCGCGATCCGAGATCTTCCATATCAGTGGTAATAAAGTCACTCCCACGCTGCGAGCCAAAGTTCGCGGGACGTAAGGTTTCGGCGGTTGGTAAACTTGTCAAATTTAATTTAGTTTATTCTTTATGCTTCCAAGTTAAAAACACTAATCGGTTTCATCACAAGCGACACATCAGAGTCGTCGTTATGAGTGTCAGAGTCGTCGTTATGAGTGTAATCATAATAAATTAACCACACAAAACGTTATAAAAACGTTCAACACAATTGGAGTGTCAGTTTTTAATTTGAGTGAATTTGGTGGAAAGTCTCTCGGATTTAGAGAATTTAAAAATTCTTTTGGTAGAATACCGCATCCTCTTGATCCATTACAATAGCACTGCCCGTCGGCTTTGCATAAAGTACGCGCAATACTCGATCATTATTTTGGTGTGGTGTTATTTTAAAACTGTGATGTCTCCTAAAACATTGATTTAAATCGAATTATGTAAAGGGCTGGTTTGTTTTAAATTACATACTTATTATAAATAAAGTATTTTTTGGAGAAGGATTAATATCATGTTTTAAAAAACACAACCTCAAAAAGGTTACAGTGAGCCAACCTTGAAAGATAGACATAAACAGTCGCGCTTTTTTTTAGATTTTTTAAATGGTCATCGAGTCAGACATAATTATTACGAAACTTTAACCATTAACGAAGCGCACACAGCGCACAGCTCTCAATAGGAAAAAAATACCCGATTTCAAAACATTCTTCATTAGTACTCCGCTCCTATTGGTCTTAGCGTATATATGTAGATTATGTAGCCTTCTTCGATAAATGGGCTATCTAACACTGAAAGAACTTTTCAAATCGGACAAGTAGTTCTTGAGATTAGCGCTGAGCTTTTAATAAAAAGTGACGTAAATAAAATTACGTCTAAATTTACTCAAAAATCTTTGGAAACTTCAAACATATTATAAAATTTAGTCTGCGCTCTGCATCATTAGGTTCAACCATATTAGTTCAAAATAAAACAAATTAGACAAAAAAGAAAATGGAATTACGTTTTTATTTA
>NJDD01002943.1:5678-22867 GCA_002245505.1 Calephelis nemesis
CGAGATGGGATATGTGCCCGGTTGACGATAGGCTTGCCACCTATCACATTGTGGAACTTAGTGTCTTTGGCTAGTCGTGGGTGCCCTGGTTCTCCCTCAGCCTACCTCTTCGGGGATATGGGCGTAAAGATACCTTAGTTATTGTCAGGTGAAGGTTTATAAGAAAAGAAAAACTGCATAAAAAATGGAAATCTTTACTCCATACAAACTGTTAGTTGCTGTTAATATTAAGCGATATTTCGCGGGGTCGGCTAGGATATAAAAAAATCGAATCCCTATTTTGAGTGGTCATCGTGTTCCCCGTGTTGGTCCGGGCTCTTTTGCAGAATAGACCATCTGCCTTCCTTGCCAGGCAGCTCGTAAAAGGCGAGCATAGGCTTACCGTCACTAACGCCGTGGCAACTGACTAGGTGGTAGAGTTTCGCAGCGACTCGCCCGGATTGGTACCACCACCTTACCTATTCCTGCCGCCATAACCTCATGTCGTGTTCCGGTTCGGAGGGTAAGGTAGCCGGTAAACTCACTTTTGCTTGAGGCCTAACATCCCGGCCTCAGGTTGGCAACTCACCATTACCATCTTTGGTGTCTCTAGGCGGCGTGAATTTCTAACCATCAGGAAATCCGTCTGCTTGTTTGCCTTCCTACATCATAAAATAAAATAAAATAAATAAATAAATAAGTATCGTATTACGTCTTAACGGATTGACCAATATCGTCTGTTTAATTATGCACTATGCTTCCGATATAATTAAACTTACTACTACTATTAACCTCGTTGACCGCCTCGTTGGTCGAGTGGCTAGCCTAGTCGCCTAACTACATCGACCAATCGCGAGGCTCGGGTTCGATTCCCGACGGGGGTAGGCATTAGTGTGATGAACATTTAGATGTCTGCATTTCCGGGTCTGGGTGTTTATTAAATTTATTCTGGTATCTATTTAAGTATTTCTATGTATTAGTATCGTTGACTAACACCCATAACACAAGCATATAATTTGCTTACTTTGGGGTTAGATTCAACTTGTGTGACTTGTCCAGGGATTTATTATTATTATTATTACTATTACTACGACTACTAAATTACAGACAACCTTCTAGTTGGTCGATGGCTTGATTTCGATTCGAGCAGGGATTGGTTGTATGATGAACGTAGGAGCGAAGTCGAGGTTTTCTCAGCGTAAATTCGGATAATTCGGAATTTATTGTGCAATATTTCAGTAAAAATCCCATGACAATAGGGCTAAATAGTTGGTCAAACTAAAAAAAACAAAAAAATTTCTTCTTTCCCATATCAACGAAGAGCGAGGCCAAAAAAATGTCTACAAGCTATCACATACATATGGTAATTGTATCCATTCGAGGAAACACAGGTATTATTCATGGACAGACACAACTTCAATTTTATATATAGGCATAGGTATAGGTAGATAAAAAAGTATATTCACGCCAATAACCTCGAAAAGTTGCAAAGGTACAAACAACCAGGACAGCCATAACTATCCGAAGACACCCACGTTGCACAATGTGGCGGTGTGTGGATAGGTGGCAATCCTATCGCCAGCCATATCCCTAACATTGTTGTTTGTAGTAGAAATACTAAAAGCCACATTTTCTTTTTGCTGCCCTACACAGGGATCGAACCCGGGACGTCATGAAGTGAAGTCAAACACCGGACAGCTAGACCATAGAGGCGATAAGTAATTAAGTATCTTCACGCCGTATCCCAGAACTAAGAGGTAGAGGTACAACCAGGGCACGCACTACTAGCCGAAGACATTAAGTCCCAGGATGTGAAAGGTGGCAAAGCCTACCGCCAACCAGGCAGATATCCAATCCCGGTCGACGTTATTTTTATTAGGAAATTGAAAAACACGTTTTATTTTTGTTTTTCGACCCGGAAATCAAACCTGGTACATAATGAAGTGAAGTCCATCACCGGATCGCTAGACCAGACGATAAACAATAAAATATACTCACTTTTAAATCATTGGGAAACTCTATTAGTTCTGGATCACTGATGATGAGGGGGTTATTCTCTGGGGTGTATGGCTTATTTGAGTTCCAGCATCCGACTCCATCGCGGTTTACCTTAAATTCAAAAATAAATACTTACTCAGATTTTAATTTTGAACTCTTTATTGCCCGCCGTTTTCCACGGATATCAAAGCTACTAAACAGTCGCAGAAATCCGTTAAATTATAATAATAATCTATCCCATATTTGAAGTTGGACAAAATTATAGATAGTTTTATCAAAATCGGTTTGGTGGTTTCGGACTTAATACCGACACGTGATTAAAGCTTGTTTCACATGTACCACAATCACACCACAGCTGCAACCTAACCAGTACTACAGTTTGTAGAATATACAATTTACTACTAATTATAATTTGTAGTATCAACAATACAATTTACACGGACGACATCTGGATGATACTGACAACATCGCAATTTCAACGCAAACCGCGTTTATGGTTCAAATTCTATTTGTTCAGTCAAGGCGAGTTTGTCTTCGAAAGCGGATATCGATTTATCTATCTGCACAGAGTAGCATGCACTCAATAGTGACCACATCTATAATTTGCCTTACTAGATCTTAAAATTACAGTAACACTATTTAAACCTTGATCGCCTTTTTAATCGTGATTTATTGTAGTCGTGGTACGTGTAAATTACGCTTTATACATACATACATACATACATACATCTTCACGCCAAGTCCCTTACGGAGTAGGCAGAGAATATCGAGTGCCAGACCTCACGATCCTGACAAACCTGTCTTGCTTCCGTCACATTCATTACCCTTTTCATACAAACACGCCGGTTTCGGAGACTCTTGACACCACCCTCGGATAATATCCGATTAATCTGATCGTGAAATGTCAGCCTTGGTCTCTCCGGGTACCTACATCCATCCACATTCGCATTGTATATCTGCTTTGTCAATCTTTCATCTGTCATTCTTTTCACATGACCGAACCAGCGGAGCATGCCCTTTCGCATTTTAACACCAACACTTTCTTTCAATCCCACTTTTTCTCAGATCTCACTGTTACGAATGCGGTCAGCGAGCGTTACACCACAGATTTTTTCCGTAGCTCTCATTTCGACCGCATTTATCCTACTTTCATGATCTTTCTGACATACCCAACTCTCGCTTCCAAACAATAAATAACGTTGGGATAAGCACAGAATTATGCAAATTACAAAAATTTATACATACAAGTTTATATTTACTCGTATTATAAGATAATGTATCTATTGAGAAATAACACTTTTGTACATAAACGTGAAAAAACATATAGATCGCTAAACGAATACTCTAATACCTAACTTAGGATACTGCATTCCCTAGGGGAGTTAATAATGTTACTTCATTCGATGACTGGTACCACGTGATTGTTACCACCGCCTTACTTGATCGTGTCGTGCCTCTGTCATGTTTTTCTAAATGATACAATTTGAAAAGAAAACAAGTAGATGGGTTTTCTAGTAGTAAGAAATACGACAGAAACACTAAAGGTGATAATGATGCTTCATCAATGCTATAGTGATAAAACAAAGTAATTTTCGCTTCTTCCTGTAAGCTTGGTAAGTACCAAGTTGCGTGCTTAATACTGGTCAAGTAGTTGTCCAAAATTATTTTATGGAGCTGGAGACCAACATCCTAAAAAACTTAACTACCTACATTACGAATAACAGACAATTCATCAAACACTGGTTTGTCGCGTAGTATAGTAATCAATGTAGGTAAATATTTTATTAATTTTCTCTGAGAATGATTTATTCTCTAAAAGTATGTATTTTATAAACTGCGGTTTTCCTGTTAAATCTATATATTTAATACCAAAGTCCTCGTGTTACAAAAAACATCTTTCATACAATCGATAATATCTTTTTTTGTAATCTTTTAAAAATTCCACAATCCCATGTGTTAGATAAAAAACTAACTTTTATGGATAGTTTCTGCCTAATTCGTACGTTTAGAATTTTAATTTTTAGCTAAGTTTTTTGTCAACCAAATCTGAGATAGAAACAAAACCCAAATTAAAACATTTTCTGTTTTATTTTAGTGAAATGCTAAAAACATTTTTACCAGTTCAAAGAAATGTCATTGCGGAACTAGTCAAAACTTACTTGTGTATAGAAAAGTACATTGGTGGTAGTGTCATAGTAACTAGCTGATGCCTGGCTGCGAGGTCCTCGGTCTCCCAGCAACTAAAATACAGGAATAAAAATATTATTGCTTAATAACAAAAAATATTCAGTTATGTACTACACCTTTAACACTTTTGTTAATTTTGTAATTTAGGGTTTCCACACGGATTAAAACATTGGTTTGCATCCGTGTGGGACGTAGATTTAATCCAAATTTTGATTTGTTTCAAACAAAGTTTCCAACAAGGTCACCTTTCTGGAAGGCGTTATTAAAACCGTTTGAATGATGCTTAAGTTAGATTGATGTTATTTTGTTGCGCACTCAGTTTAGTGAGTGAGCAATACCTACTATTAATTTTTAAGTTATCGCCATCTTATTTTAATGAAAATAATAGAAAGAGACAAAACACTTTTAGTGTTTTCAGATTAGTATGTACTACATGGCATTTCTACAGACGTATTATCTATTCGTCGGAAAACGACATAGAAATAGGAGTTGTGACGTTTTTAATCGACGTGATTAAAAACGTCACAACTTGACATGTCAGGATAATCTGACATATCAAAAATAATATATCTATAATAAAAAATATAATGAAATAAATTATACAAAGCTCGTCTATCCATATGTAATGTGTCCAAAACAACGTATCATGACCATATAAGATATAGAATTTGAAAGCCACAAGTATTGTTTTGAACTCAGTCTAAAGTTTTGGAATTTGAATTGAATAAGTGAACATTTGATTAAAAAGCATAACTTTAGCATAGCAGCCATCATGCGTTTGACTGCTACTGTCATTGTTAACATTGTGAGGTGGTTTGATGCAGATACAACCTTTTACTACCTTTTAGTACTTGCAGGTATAACCTTTTACTTCGTGCTTTCAAATTGGTAATTGTAATTTTTACTGAGACTTGAAATATGGCATGTTAAAAAAAATGGCAACCAACTTTGGTTGGATTTAAATTATATTAAACATAGTACTTTGTAAAAGACTATCATCATCATCATTTAAGAGTTAACCCCGTTGTTCTTAACATTTAGGCTTAGAGAAACAAGCAAGTGAAAACAAGTAAAAGATTTTTCTTGGCAGGGTATTGAACTAAACTTTTAAAAAAGGCTTCTGTGGTCTATATTTCATTCATAAACAAAGCCATGTGCAGTTACTAGTTTGTGTACATATAACAGACTCGTTTAGGAATAATTTATTTAAATGACCAACCTTGAAGTCATGGAAAGCCTCGTTTTTGTCAATGTGCGTGTAGTTGCGAAGTAGCTCAGTGGATACACAGAACTCCTTGGTGCTGGAGAACGCGTGGAAAAACAGGGTGCGGAAACTGGAATGAAATAGTATTTCTTTTATTATCTTGGAAGGCAAACGGATTCCCTAAAGACACCAAAGGTGGTAACGGTGCGTTGCCAACCTGAGGTCGCGATGTTAGGCCTCGAACAAACTTTACCAGCTACCTTACCCTCCAAACCGGAACACGTCATGACGTTATGTCGGTAGGAATAGGTAAGGTGGTGGTACCAATCCGGGTGAGTCGTAAAGCGAAACTCAACCACCTAGTCAGATGTCACGGTGTTAGTGTCGGTAAGCCTATGTTCGCCTTTTACGAGCTGCCTGGCAGGAAGGCAGATGGTCTATTCTGCAAAGAAGCCCGGACCATCACGGAACAACAATCTATATAGGTATATATCTTTATTTCACTCTTCATTAGCCTTGCTGGTCGAAGGGCTAGCGTACACGCTTAACGCCGTTGATAATCCATGAGGCTCAGGTTCAATTCCCGACATCAATTGTGTGATAAATGTCTGTATTTTAGCGTCTGGGTGCTTAATAAATGTATTCCACTATTTAAATAAGTATTTCTTGGTATAAGTATCGTTAACTAACATCCGTTACACAAAATCTGTTAAGTTCAATTTTTGTCATATGCCAAAAGATATTTACATTTTATATATTTATTTATTTTGTGTTATTGCTGTTTCTGAGTTTTTTTATGTATTTCGGTGCCTATACAACAAAAATCGGCTAGTCGCCTTACGCCTTATTAACGCAAGATGTGCATCTAAGCCTGTATTTTTTATAAAATGCTACTTTTCTATACTTAATTCATATTTATTTTGATCATTCAAAAACAGGGACAGTTGCCTAACGTACCGGGATAGATTGACACTGCTACTTTACTGTTACATCACTACCATTTTTTGGATACTTTAGCAAAAATAAAAGGCAAATGTTATCTCTAGTACATAGTACTAATATAGTGTATTAGCAACTGGGTTATGTATCTCACTGAGGCAACTATCCATCTTTTCACTATTTATTATTTATATGTATTAATATCATTGACTAACGTCCGTAACACAAGAATATGCTTATTTTGAGATTAGCTCGATTCATGATGTTTGTCCAAAAAAATTCATCGTTTCGTCGTTCAAAAAAATTCATCGTTCGAAAAAGCCTCCTCTTTTTGTCTTTTAAGAGCTGCTTGCATCGCGACCAAAACACTGACTTAACTTCTTTTACTCCCATTATGTCATTGATGTATTTCTGTTCGAAAGGATTTAAAAACAGTGAGAGGAAATCACTGAATATTTTTTTATATTGTTATGTAATCAGCTGACGGACCACCCACCACGATACAGCCAGCTGACTTTTTTTATCTTTGAATAATTGCGTTAATACCACGAATTTTTAGTAGGGAGAAAACTAATAGGCTTAATATTCCAGATTCAGATTCGCAATGCAACATCACCATCTTTAATTCCTGATGCTGATCTATATTTCTACAATCAGGAAAATGATCTGCTTGTTAGATCTCATGTTGTTTTTTTTTTAGAAAAAAGTGCTTGTATTTCATATATATGCTGTCCTTGTCAAAAAACAAATCATATTAATTGTAAAAATCGGATATACCGCAATTTAAAAATTACAAGAAATATGACTACAAATCCAAAAATATCTACTCATGTTTGTTTTACATGTTTTAATGTCTGCCATACAGGTTTTAGGCAACGATACTTATAATATACAAAAAGGACTTAAAGTGTTAAAGAAGTTTATCAATATATTATAATATATAATGATTAACGATGGATTAAATTAATAAATTGAACATAGAATATGATTATATCCATTAATATGAAACGGAAAAACCAATTCCAAGAATAAAAACACAAATTATGTAGTATTGGTGTCATAAGGAAAATTTAACTTTAATAACTTGTAGTTGTTGTTCGTAGCAATTTGAAAAAATTACTAACTTTTAACAAAAAAATCAAAGCGTTCAAAAACCGGCACACAAAAAACAATAAACGATTTATTATGTATTTACTTTAAATAGTTCCTAATTACATCCATGTATCTAGGAATTTTATAATAAACTAAACTAATGTAATATAATGAAAGTTAAAAATTAAATAAATTTTGAGTCAGTGCCAAACAAAAAAAATTAATTACATAAAGCATGACGCGCGGCGGCTAGGCGACGCGATAGGAACCTTCGTCAATTTATTTTATCCAAACCAAGCGTTTTCGAAGTTAATCGACAGTTTTCATAGTTATGCAAGATTTATTTTTAGTTTTTTAACGTTTTTTTCTGGAAAGTTTTAATTCTCTATTTTCGTAGTGTAGTGGATGTTTTTTTAAAAAATTTGAAAAAATCGGATACTCTTTAGAAAGAATAAAATCATTTTGAATTAAATATCTCTGTTTATTGGTCGATTAAAAATAATTCTGATAGGTATATTATTTCAGCGACTATGTCCGACTTGAAATGGTATTGAGTAAAATTGACTTTTAGGATCTGTTTGACTTATTTATTTAAGAACTTTGGATTGACAACGAACCATTTTCATATTAATCGTTGTGTGTTTTCATACTTGGTAATAAAGAATTAACTGAACATGTCGCTTCTCTTAACAAAATATTACACAGTTAAAATAACATTAAGTCTTCCCGATCACAGGCTTCTGCTTTTTTTCTTGTCTAATAAAATAAAAGTATTACAATACCTAGCTAGGCTAGCCTAATAGCCTCAAGCTTCTGCACTATTTACTACAGCTGTTTTATTGGAGCCAGTGCCCCTCCTCCACTTTTTATTTACCCTTTTTACAGTTGTATTAATTAATTAGTTTATAAAATTAATACTATAAATCAACTAATTACTATAATTACTGTTAATTATGACTACATAATGTCAGTGATAGTCCACTTACGTATTTTATTTTAAAGGATCTTTAGGCTAGCAACTGTGTCATGTGCTTTAGGGTTTTGAATATTATAAACCCTTTTTTTGTTACTTTTTTTATAGCGGCTCCCCTAGCTTTATGTTATGTTTGCGTAATTGTTGTATTTGACAAATAACTTTAATGTTTGGAGAGTGTATTTGCCGTATTTATTGGTCTAATTTACTATTTGACAAATATATCGATAACAACAACGGGTTAGGTTATGTTTTTCAGTTTTTCTAAGTACATCAAAGAAGACAAAACGCAAACACACAAATATACTGGTCACCCATGAATAACTCACACAAGCTGCAAGTACTACGTCCATGTATAAACGCAGTGTTACATTCTATTTGATTTGGTACAGTAAAATTAATAAATTAAATATGAATATTATTAATTATAATATTGTCTATTTTTTTGGTATAAGTCTCCATGTAAATCGTATTGCCTATTTGTCCGTACGTTGAATATTATGTAAAATTAATAAACATCGAATAGCCACACGAATAGACATGGGTGAAGCCACCATTAGAATGTAAGGTATTTGTCTCCGCTTATTATTCGTAGAACGATACAGCCAAGGTCTAAAAAGTACGTGACCCACTCACCCATTCTCTCTGGGTTCGGAAAGTGCCAAGCCGAACACACCATCGGTCCAGTGAAACTCGATGCCGCTGACGTTGAAGGAGCCGGCTAATGGCTCAAAGTGGAAGTAGTGGTGGGCCACTCGCCATGATGCGTCCTGTTTCAAGCTGTACACCACGATCCCATTAGCACCAAAATCGGGTACGTATGCAAATGCGTTGTCGCATGTGTTTTTATCTACGTCAACTACCTGGAAATATATAGGTCATAAAAATAAAGTATCGCCTCTGTGGTCTTGCGGTTCAGTTGTTGGACTTAACTGCATGAGGTCCCGGGTCCGAATCCCGGGTCGGGCAACAAAAAGAAAATTGGGTTTTTCCAATTTCCTAATAAAATAAAATGTTGCTCGGGATAGGATATGTGCCCGGTTGGCGATAGGCTTGCCACCTATCACATTGTGGGACTTAGTATCTTCGGCTAGTCGTGGGTGCCCTGGTTGTGCCTCTGCCTACTTCTTCGGGGATATGGGCGTGAAGATACTTTTTTTTAAAAAAAATAAAGTAAAACAATAGTCAGAGTTCCTGTTGAATGGCGCTAAAACTTTTATATTCATGTTCGTAACCTTCAACTTTAACCTTCAATATCAACTTAACCTTACGCTCTTTACACTCTGCCTACCTCGTAAGAGACTTCGCGTGAAGATATATATATATACATATATCTACATATATGAATACATATGTATACATATATGTAGAGAATACACCTTGCCTGATAACACCAAAAATGTCTGAGACGCCGTAATAATGAGCCTCTAAACTAATATACGACAGAAACAATTCGGGACCAGGAAAAGAGAAGGTTATCAATCCCGGTGAGTGGTTTGAGGCTCTATCGGGTTTGACTTCCAGTAATTTAAATTTTAGTGTCCTATTCTCTTATTCATCTCCCGAATCCATCGCCCGAGTTTTTACATCCTCAAACAATAATTTTCTTAAGGCCCCATACTCGGTCAGCCAGAAGAGCCAATCACCGCGCTCCCCCGTTCCCTGATTACTATGAACAATGGCGCAGTAAAGTAAACGTCTTAAGCGACAAATCACTATTTTTGACACTATAAAAGTAATTTGAAAACAATATAAAAACTGAAACACTTATCTTTTAGGTATAGTACTTATCTGTGTTTATGTTAAATCTGGTGATGATATTTTTACAATTGAAGTAGAAAGAAAGCAAACGCTTGCAAAAAAGGGTTAACTTTTTGATTTTTTTCTATCGAGCAAAGTGAAATGAATCGTGTTTTGGAAACACTAGTCTAGTAAAGCATATTCATGTTAATTTTGTGTATTTTTGTCAGCAAGATCCATGATTGCTTTGTATGAAAAAAACAGTAAACTGCTGACGAATTTTAGCGTATATGGCCCCTTAATCTTGCAATATTTATTCCCCATCACAGGGGTGTTTACCTTGTACTGTTGATAGTATCTATATATTTGTAAACAGGTACGCCATAAAAGGACACTAAATACCTTCACTGCCATTCATTGAGAGACATACATAGATGTCTTTTCTGGCATTTATATTTATTTATTTAATCATTTATTGTACACAAAAATACGTTAACTTTAAAACTAAAATATTTGTACAAGTCAGCTTATATGAGATAAAATGAGATTTCAGCTCATCATCGAACCCATGAAAAAAAACAAATGATACCTGTGCACGAAAAAAATAAAAGAAAGAAATGTAAGTATCTCAAATTTATACCCTAACCCAAATTACTAGCTTTAAGGTTAGGTAGATTCATATAATTAGTACAGATAAGATTTTCTTTTTATTTCTTCGTTCGCCATTTTACTGTCTATTGTCAAGATGTATTGTAAAAAATTACTAGTTCGCATACTGCCCCACTTTTCACTTAAACAAAGGTGTAATATTTCGAGTGAAATTGCAACTTAGCAGGTATTATGTTACATGGAAACAAAAGAAACCAGATGTTTTGGTCGACCGCGTCGTTGGTCGAGTGGCTAGCCTAGTCGCCTAACTACATCGACCAACCGCGAGGCTTGGGTTCGATTCCCGACGGGGACAGGCATTTGTGTGATGAACATTTAGATGTCTGCATTTCCGGGTCTGGGTGTTTATTAAATTTATTCTGGTATCTATTTAAGTATTTCTATGTATTAGTATCGTTAACTAACACCCATAATACAAGCATGTATTGCTTACTTTGGGGTTAGATTCAGATTGTGTGACTTGTCCAGGGATATTTATTTTTTTTATTTTATCAAAAAAACAGGAGAGGAGACGGAAGGTTGGGCTAAAGACTTACCTTTAACTGACATACTCCGAAATGTCGATATACTAGTCGATATACGACCAATACTAACAACCTATCTTCAGATAAAGATAGGCCTTCTAAAATAATGTGGCTAAAATAGTTTTGTTGATAATTGAAAAATAACTGCCATTACCTGGGTACTGATATACTGATACTATACTATACTGATAAAATATCACGTTCTCTTAACTTACATAGATTAATATTGGCCAATAGACTGTAACAATATTTTTTTATGATATTTAAAGGCAAACAAGCAGACGGATTTCCTGATGGTAAGAAATTCACACCACCTAAAGACACCAAAGATGGTAATGGTGCGTTGCCAACCTGAGGCCGGGATGTTGGGCATCAAGCAAAAGTAAGTTTACCGGCTGGATTACCCTCCAAACCGGAACACGTCATGACGTTATGGCGGCAGGAATAGGTAAGGCGGTGGTACCAATCCAGGTGAGTCGCTGCGAAACTCTACCAACTAGTCAGATGTCACGGTGCTAGTGACGGTAAGCCTATGCTCGCCTTTTACGAGCTGACTGGCAGGATAGCAGATGGTCTAATCTGCAAAGGAGCCCGGACCGGAACGCCGGAAAATGTCACGTATGAAAAGAAAGGCATAGCCTGAGAGAAGTTTTAGGATGTCACGCCAAATTGTGGACCACCGTCAGGCACTTTTGCAAAAGAGTTGACGCTCGAGATTATTTTTGTTTGCATTATTAGGAAACCCTGAAACTTAAGGCAACCAAAATACTCTTCTTCTTCTTTCCTAAATATTAATAATACCTAAGATACGGTATATTACAATTCCGGGCCTAAGATCAGATATATATACCATATGTACCTTGATACCAAAGATTGCCATTGAGCATTGTCAACAAGAATTGAATGATAAAAGTAAAGAAGTTTTTGAGGTAGTTTAGTCAAGGGTTTCTTGAAACTAAACTACCTAAAAAACTTCTTAGACAAATCTTAAACTAATTTTACCTATTCTGTGCACAAGTCCCTAGTTATCTCATACGTATTTGTAACAACTTTCATCAATTAATATCAAGTAATCATACTTACAACATTTGCAAAGAAGGAGTCCTCCTTCATGTCATCGACTTTAAAGAAGTATCTGTGGATCAGTTGATCTGTATTTAAGTCGAAAATCGCTAACGATGGACCAGCAACAACGTTCGGTGACCCTGGAAGTAACGTACAAATGTTATGAAATATCTTTTGAAATGTACCTAACTACCACTGTGACATTAATCAATAGGTACGAAATCTTTATAAATCTTGACCTGCTAATATTTGCATAAAACTCTTGTATGTGTTTATTCTGTCTCACACACGTACAAATACATATACAATAGAATAAATAAATATACATACAACGGGTAAGAAAGGAATATCAATTTTCGCCACGAAATTTTTATTTTCTTTTAAATTTATGGAAATATACATACAAATATAAAGAATGTCCTACTTATTAAATTTTTTAACCAACTAACTTTTCTCATAACATCCCGGTCTAACAGACCGGGGTCAGGCTGGCAACGCGCCATTACCAACTTTGGTGTCTCTAGGTGTCGTGAATTTCTTACCATCAGGAAATCCATCTGCCTTCCTTCCAATATCAAAAAAAACTTAGAAAAATAAGGAATTTGTATGTTGAAATCCTGTATTTTTATGTATGGTAATAGATTTCTCCTGACTTCAGAACAGATTTTAATATTTTTTTAATTAAATAAGCGTATTTCCTTGTTGGGTCCATTCCCACAAAGTCTGGATCTGCTAATGTATTCCCAGGAAAATACATACAATTATGTGTACCTTGGTGGCACAGATACTCACTAAAATCAAGGTCGTTTCTTGTAGTTTTATTGCACTAAAATTATATAACATCTATACAGGAAGAAGCAAACCGGTTTGTTATAATTAATATGGCTATAATAAAAAAAATGTAGAGGTTTGATTAATAAATTAAACAAGGTCAATAATAAAATTGTGCAAAAATATTACTTTGTTTGTATTCAATAAATTGAAATCTCGAAATCTGTACAAAAATATTTTTTTTCATTCAACATCACCAGAGGTAGTCAGATATAGTTGTACAACTAAGGCACCCACGACTAATCGAAGGCACTAAGTGATAGGTGGCATGGCTATCGCCAAATGGGCATATGTCTCATTTTTTTATTATTTATTTATTTATCGACTCTTTTAAACAAAATTACGATTTAATAATGAAATTGCCTGGAAACTTTTTAGAGTTTGTATAGCAACATGTCCCTGGCAACATTGTTTTATTAGAAAATTGAAAAAATACTTTTTTTTTTGTTGACTTGCACAATCCGCCTAACATCACGGCCACAGGCAGCGACGCACCTGTAACATTATTGGTGTCTATCGACCACGGTTGTCTTTTACCGTCATGACCTCTCACACCAAACAAACCTAGGAATCGAACCTGGGAATTTACGAAGTCACAGCCAAAGTTGCAGTAACCCATATCTAGGTCACATGCTACTGGATTTCATCTTACTCGTTTTTTACCAACTTACAAAAGAGGAGGTCTTCAAGTCTCAGTATCTCTTCGAAGATTCGTTTTTCAAACTACGTTTTGAATCCATTATTAGGTCATGACCCCGTCGAGATGGCCCCATAATACTTTATCATGATCCGGGTAGTGATTTTTTAAATAATACTTAATAATGCACCAATTTAGGAATAAGTTGAAGAATTATTAGCTATCTTTCAAAAAAATAACTATCAAACCGCGAAAAACCACATTCTAATAAAATAGTTGGAATTATTGCGCTTACTAATTTTTAATAACTATGGTTTTTGAAACAATGTCTTCTTTAACTATTCATGGATTCGATAGTGTCTAAAGAAAAACTGTAAAAAGAATTTACCAGTATAAAGACATAAATTCGTTGTAACTGAATGCATTGTCTAACAATGAATTCAGTAAATAAATTTATAAATTTATATACTATGTATTCCTATCTATCCTCTTTCAATACATTTAATAAAATTAACAAAATTGCTTGTGTATATGTGATATCTTGATAATATTACACACGATTTTCTGGTTGTAGATATACGAATGTAGTCTGTAAACACCTTAGCCGTTGTAAGTACGTCACTCAGCCTATTTTGCAAGTCTACCATTCTACGGTATTATTAAAAAAATAGCACTTCAGTTAGTAGTACTTTTTCTGTTTCGGTTCGACAAAAAACATAAACAAGAATTTCATAGTCACTATCCCGGTTTCTATATTATTTGAAAATGTATTTAATGTACAGACAGCTTCTTCACAATGTCATATTATTATAAACTAGATGTATACCATATGTACTTGAAAATAAACGTGATACTTTCTCTCCATGTCATAAATTTAAACTTGTCTGCAAAATCGCCGCACGTCTAGATGTGCAAATTTGATTAAACCAAACTCGCCGATCTTAATTCGATAAGCAAAAATGAAATATCACTAATTGCCTGAGGCAACGCTTACATAAAGAGGTGATAAAGTGATGAAACAATAATTATCACATAATGTTAATAATCTTCAATAAGTATTTATATAATTAACCCCCATTGTTCTGTTTCATTACTTGCGTGTAACAGTTTCGATGATTTTAGTTTTTTTCCATCTACAGCTAAACAAAGGCCTTTTCTACGTGTATTTTTTTGAGGTTACAAAGGATTTTTAAGCTCAGACTAAAAGTCTCTTGTTGCTCAAGCTCACAATAAACTGTAATAAATATGATCTACATGACTTTCCTATTTAAAAAAATATTTACGTTCAAGATTTTCTCATTTTCGTTACTATGCTCTAGCCCTTATTCAAGTAAAAACCCTTAAAAGGAAAGGAATTTTAGTTATTTCCTAAACTATTTTAAAAACTATGTATATAACCTAAGTTATGACTGGCTGAAGAAACCTTTAAAATGATTAGAATGTGTAATCGCCAAAAACTCTTAGATTCAGGTGTGATTGATATCTGCCAATTACTTGACATACCATTATGACCCTTAATCTAAACAAAATATTTACATCTATTCATAAGCTGCTTGGATAGTGCCAAATGCCTAGTATACTCCTAGGTATGCCATAGACAGAAAGTTTTGTCTTTCTAAAATATTTGTGAAGCATGAAAAATAATATTTACACTACATAATAATTGCAATTGCTTGCGACTTTGCTCGTGCAATCGCTTGGTGCCGAAATTTGGACATGAAATAAAATAAAAGCATAATAAAACTGACTATTTCATTTGAATCATGACGTAAATTATAACTTAACTTTAGGTATGATATATACACGAATAAGCCATTCCAAACAATTCCAAAAAATACTTTTTAATGTAATTAAGTGTTATCCCAAATTCCGGGACAGATGTCCCAAAAAAATCTCCGTTCCTTGTCTCTGTTCTTCGAAGTTTAGGCAAATAGGCACCTACTATCTCTATGGCTGACCATGACCTATCTTTCGAAAAATGAACCATCAAAATCTATTAGGTTTTGGTTAAGTAATCGGGTAAATAATACAAAAAAATGTATATGCAAATTAAAAACCTCCTCCTTTTTGAAGTCGCATAATTAACTGCAAACGCCAACTCAAAATTAATTCACTATAACTGGAACTGCATGTACTTTCAAAGTTTCTAGTACATTCTAAATTTTAAATTGTTTTGTTCTATTTTCCGAATATTAAAAATTTAAAATATAATTTATTTATTTAGTTTAGTCACGAAACAGATGCCTATCTACTTTGTGGTTTTGTGTTATGTGTAGGTATAAACATTCATGGTAAAGTTTCTACTAATAGCTACCACTTACTTTTTTATGCCATAATAGCTAAGCCAACAAATTTGGTTCTATGCTACGAATTTTCATATAAATCTTCTCCTAACAATAACTAACAGAACAATAAAAAAGTTTTCATAATTGGTCTATACATTTCAAGCGTGATACGATGACTAAAGGAAGTAACAAATAACCTGGTAGTCATATTATGGCCATATTAATGCAAACGGCAAGGGTAACCCATCCATCAACCATCAATCAACCATCAACAAACCATCGCCTACAAACGCCATAGATTTTTGAAAGCTTCGCAGTACTTAGATCTGAAGTGTTACTTACCTAAAATATCACACAGTCCGGAGTCTATCACCCAAAGTCTGTCACACTCATCAACGAATACTCTGAAAGCTGATATGACAGAACTATTTGATGGTAATTCTTTAGCCGTATCAGGCACCAAGTTATGCTGCAGGGATGGATATGCTTTTAGTGGTTGATCTTGAGCTCCGTCTATATCTATATAATTCAAAGAAGATGCTACACCGTTTTTCCATCTTGGCACAGTTACGAGGAGTTTATTCTTCCACCGCGCTACACCTAGAGGAAGATTATTTTCTGGAACAAAGGTCCCTGCTTTGATTGCGGCTTCACGTTGTTCTGGCGAGTCCCATACGTAGTCTACTTGCTTCCACGCAAAACGGACTTCTGGTGTTATGGCCTTACAGCCGACAATGGCTGCTAGTGCGACCACAATCAGCGGAAGTGCTTTCATTTTTAGCTGAAACAAGGAATATGTCGTAAGTAATTTTTTTTATGAGATTGGAAGACAAACAAGCAGACGAATTTCCTGATGGTAAGAAATTCACACCGCCTAGAGACATCAAAAGTTGGTAATGGTGCGTTGCCAACCTGAGGCTGGGATGTTAGGAATCAAGCAAAGGTAAGTTTAACGGTACCTTAGCCTCCAAACCGTAACACGTCATGACGTTATGGCGGCAGGAATAGGTAAGGCGGTGGTAGCAATCCGGGCGAGTCGCTGCGAAACTCTACCACCTAGTCAGAC
>NJDD01002943.1:31444-44554 GCA_002245505.1 Calephelis nemesis
CTATTCTTAAAATATTTTTAACCGTTACTTCAAAATGGTTTCGCTGATATCGCTGACTATTTTAAATGACACTTTAGAATAGTGTGTACGCTAGCTATTACTTATAAATCTGAATTGGAAGATACTGTTTCGTATTCTAGCTACTTATCTGTCATCTACATCCACAATTAAATCCGTCCAGTGGATAGCTAAAGGATCAATTGATTCAGTTTCTAATGCAATATATGATATAAAGGTATACAAAAGCCTTAATCGCCTCTGTGGTCTAGCGGTACAGGTGTTGGATTTGACTGCAAGAGGTCCCGAGTTCGATTCCCGAGTCCGACAACAAAAAGAAAATATGGTTTTTCCAATTTTCCACTAAAAAAAATGTTGCTCGGAATTGGATATCTACCCGGTTGGCGATAGGATTGCCACCTATCACCTATCATTGTGGGACTTACTCTCTTCGGCTAGTCGTGGGTGCCCTTTTTGTGCCTCTGCCTACCACTTCGGGGATATGGGCGTCTGTTTATTAAAAATTCAATGAATCTATTTTAATTAGGTTTTTAATGCAATTCAATAATCAGCACAAAAAATATACTTAAAATTTGGAATATGTTTTATCAGAATCGGCCTAATAAGCATGTAATCATCTTCAGTTAGATAAAAAACGCCGTAGTTATACAATATAGGTACACAAAATCATTAAACTAATTGTCGTAAGTAAGTATCTTCTCGTCCATATCCCCGAAAGGGTAGGCAGAGGCACAACCAGGACACCCACGACTAGACGAAGACACTAAGTAACACAAAGTGATAGGTGGCAAGCCTAACGCCAACCGGGCACATATCCAATCCCGAGCAACATTTTTTATTAAAAAATTGGAAATACCACATTTTCTTTTTGTTGCCCTAGGATTCGAACCCAGGACCTCATGAAGTCAAGTCCAACTCTTGGACCGCTAGAACACCGAGGCGATCTCATTGTTGTAAATAAAAAATAACATAGAATAAGTGATTGCAATTTGACCTCCACGTGCCATTATACAGAATAAAACTATTTGATATTTAAAACAGATAATGCAAATGAACTCTGTAACTTTACAGTTATTACTTAATTCCTAAAAGCTTCGTGTTCTATGTTATAATTAATTTTTTAAATTTTATTTTACATAAAACGCAAAAGCAAACATATTTTCTACCACACACAGAAACACACACACACACACACACAGACAAACACACAGTGAACGGCTTTAGAGATACTAAAAACATGAATACATACCTATTTAAAGTTCTTGTGTAAATTTGCGATTCACATGTCAATTTGAACAAAGCCTTTTTGTGGTATCGTTCTTAGAATAAGGCATTTCTTTAAGTTTAACCTTCGTCTTCTCTACTTCAAAAATTACATATTCCCTCCAATCGTAGTTACCTCGCCGATGCTTGCCCTATTTTCATAGATTATAGCTTACGTTTAATGATAGACATAACTTTTAAACAACGACAGTATTCTAACTTAACAGCAAGCAAAAAAATCAAGCGATCGTTAAGGTTTGTTGTCGTCGTTAGTATCACATTTTTTAAAATAACTAGAAGACAACATACACACTATTTTTTATCATTACGTCAGTTATTTTTTATATTATAAACACAGGTCTAAATAAATTTAAAATAAAACTGTTAAATAAAATACCTGGAAAAATGTAGGTTCTCGGTTTGTTTTTGCTAAACAAATAATGAATTATTTATTTCTGCAGTTAATTTACCACCAATTGTTTTATTATTTAGGGAAAACTCAAAGAAGTGATTTGGTAGGTTTTACTTACGTATCCAGCTTACCTAAGGGTTCTGGTATGTTCTTGGAGGGGGTTTTTATACTGGGTAAATAGTTATGCAGGTAACAAACTGGGTATTCCACTTAAAAGATAATTCGCAAAATGCTATTCGTGTATGAAATTCTAGTTTTTTTATGTGAGTGGTCGTCGAACAAGCACTCGACTCTTCTGACAGCAAGAGACAACGGTAGCCAATAAACACCGTAGATGCTATAGGTGTGTCCCTGCCCTGTGGCCGGTATTTCAGGTCTATTGTGTGTGGTGTACCCGCTACCCTGCCCCGGACCGAAAATCGGTAAGTAATTCCACTTTTCGGTAAGTAATTCTACCTGGGCAAGTTGCTGCACAGCACTCTTTCTTCAGTCACTTGTTGGTAATGACCTATATAACAGAAAAGTGTGGGAGAAAGGCAGATTGTCTATTTTACTCAGCGGACCCGGACCAACACGGGCTGTGGGGTAGACAGTCGAGACTTTTTTTATTTCCTAGCCGTCGGGATGTAAATACACTCACATTACATTTGCCTTAATTGCTAGGTAGGTAAATTCGTATAATTCCAGTAAAAGAACTATTAGAAAGAATAAAAATAACAATTTTTGCTTAAAATTTGTTCCTCTATCGATTTCCATAGTTATTTTTCACACAAACAAAATTCACCTCCTAGTTGGGATGGAACTCACCCCTAGGGAAAAAGCACACTTCGGGATAGGGTAGATTTTGCTTTTTGAGGTATTCCTTACATACTGTAAAAATTCTTGAAAATCTATGCAGGTTCAAAAAATTCATAGGTGAAAACCTTGGTAGCTTGAGCTACTAACATAATACGTAAATAGTGTAAGAAATATAACTTTTAGTGCCACCTATGGAATATTTTTGAGACACCGTGATAAAAAATAGCCCCTGTCCTTTTCCAAATTAAATATTTCTAAGAAAATGAAGCGTAGTACTTACATAGATACACACTTTTATATTGTGTAATACATACATACCTATTATTAAGGATTTACATATATTTCTTCTGGTAGTAGTTTTGTAGTAGTCATAGAAGCAGATAAATGAATTTACTTTTAGTTCATGTCTAGACTGTGGCATTAGAGAACCTGTAATCTTACACACAAGGCTTATCGCCTTAGCCTCGAAATCTCAAATTGAGGTTTAATGCTTAAACAACGAATCACATTATATTTTAGCATACTTTGTCACTAGTATTCATTAGGATTTTTTTAAGTAAGTATCTTCATGCCCATATCCCCGAGGAGGTAAGCAGAAGCACATCCAGGGCACCCATGATTAGCCGAATGAGATAGGTGGCAAGCGTATCGCCAGCCGGACACACATTCAATCCCGAGCAACGTTTTTTATTTATTAGAAAACTAGGTATTGTGACCGAATTCTTAGTCAAGTTGCTAGCGTATGCGCCTATAAACTGCAACACTAGTCATATCTTTTGTAGTTAAGGCCCCATACTCAGTCAGCCAGAAGAGCCAATCAAAAGTAAACGTCTTAAACGACAAATCACTATTTTTGACACTATAAAAGTAATTTGAAAAAAGTATAAAAACTGAAACATTTATCTTTTAGGTATAGTACTTATCTATGTTTACGTTAAATCTGGTGTCGATATTTTCATATTTGAAGTAGACATTTGCGTTTTGCTTTCAAAAAAAGTTAACTTTTTGATTTTTTTCTATCGAGAAAAGTGAAATGAATCGTGTTTTGGAAACACTAGTTTAGTAAAGCATATTCATGTTAATCTTGTGTATTTTTGTCAGCAAGATCCATGATTGCTTTGTATGAAAAAAACAGTAAACTGCTGACGTATTTTAGCGTATATGGCCCCTTAAAAAATTACATATATACATACGAATTGTATAAAGTAACCAAATAACTTGAAACTCGGAATAAAGAGTTTATTATCATTTATATATACCTATAAGTCATTTTACACATTCAGACATGTCTTCAGATAAAGCAGTCATAACTCAAAATCAATCTCTCTGATATTTATCTTTTATGGGACCTTTAACACTATTTTTTGAAAAAATAACTATTAGAAAGGATTCGTTATGGGTCAAGTAAACGCATGAAAAAAAAATATTTCTTCTTATATTAAAGTCGGTTAGGTAAATAAAAGAATAAAAGAAACACATCACGATGCGAGAAATACCATATTTGCCAACATAGATATTAAACAATGATTCTAATACTGGTGTTGTTTGTTTGGAATTATCTCTTGGAGGAAATCTGCAAAATCCCTAATTTCGCTACACTGATACTCACCTAATGACTGCAGTAATAAATTTCTTTAAATAAAATCATCCTTATAAATCAGAAGTTTGTCGAAACAAATAGGATATCGTTTTGCTCTTTAGATATAAAAACTCAACAAGGAGTATTATTTCCCAACTAAAAGATAAGCACTTATTAACAAAATTAAAATAATTGTTTTTTTTTAACAAACTCGATTAAGTATGTTACTTGCAGATTGACTGTATGCATAGAAGATGCACTGTTGACATTGATATTGTTTTATGTGCGGTATTTAATAGGTTTAGAAAACTGCAAAAGATCTATTAAATACAGCAACCTACAACATATTTTGGGAAATTGTTACCGCTTTGACGTAAACGCTTAGCGCTGCATTATATTTGTAGCGAATAGTTTGTTTAATACTTAAACATAAAATACTACTAAAAAATTTAAATATCTTAAGCATTAACTAAACTTGTAGAACTAAATCTTCCAATATAAGTACTTAGATAATTTGGTAACATTTGATTAAAGAATTTGATACAAGGAACAGCACGCAAATGTGTTTAATATATCATGTATATTATAGAAAATTTGCAAGTCGTATAAAGCAATCAGGAAAAGTGTATTAGGAAAATGTAAATTCTCTACAGTTCTATGTCAAAGCAATTTGTTTGATGATTAAGTTGATCGACCATAACAACCTTATAAGAAACGGTACCGTTAAGGTGAGTTCATACATACGTAGCAGTCGCACGTTCAAACATTGTGTACGCGTGCTTACGATGTGTTTAGCATGAGTTCACATTGCTAAAATTTGCTACGGTTTACGTGAAACGTTAGCACAAAAACTCTGAACAACGCCTCTACTAAATTACTTTTCACTCTCTAGAAAGCTAAATTTAAGAATAAACCTACTATAGATTTCGATACGTAAAATACCGAACTTAATATACAGCGTGGTTTAGAAATTGCTACGCATTTTAGATAAGCTAAAAATAAAACTAGCTGACTGTTCCGGCTTCGCTCGGATGGTATTTTTTTATCATAAATTGAAATATAAGCTATCATATCTTTTAAGTTGGAACAGACTGCACACAGTGTGCAAATTTGATTGATATCGGTTAAGTAGTTTAGAAGTCTATTGCGAACAAACAACGTGACACGTAATTTATATATATTCAGATAGAACCACAATTTCAATGAAGAATTTGAGTACCAATATAATTAAAAAAGATTTTAATCTCATTGGCTTTAGCATTTGCTCGTTACAAAAACAAGCCAAAGTATTTTTAGGTTATCATTTTAGAAAACCATTTTTTTATAGTAAGACAGCTGCCGAACCATCACGGCGCATCCGGTGCGTTTAATGGTCTCGTGTGAAACGCCTTAGGTTTAGTTATTCTAACGGTATTACAACGTCACTGGCATAAATCCATCATCCAGCCTATGTGGCGCGGAACTAGTTATGGCCAGGATTTACAGTTGTCAAATAAATACTTAATTTTAATCATTATGCAAATTTCTGTAGCGTCTTCATTATAAATTTATTTTCATACCTTACTACTAATCCTAGTATATACCGTGAAAAGAAATACATTGTCCATATTCTAACGTTATATTTTGTCTATTTCTCGTTTAAATTGCTAACTAGTATCTAGAAGGCGATGGTATAATATATTCACGCAGAGGTAGGCAGAGGCATAACCAGGCACCCACGACTAGGCGAAAACACTAGGTCCCACGATGTGATTGGAGGCAAGCTTATCGCCAACCGGGCACATAACCAATTCCGAGCTACGTTTTTTTATTGGAAAATTGGAAAAACGCATTTTTTTTTTGTAGACCGGCCCGGGATTCAAGCCCTTAACCTCAGGCAGTCAAGTCCAACAACTGAACCGCTAGACCAGAGAGGCGATGGCATAAATAACTATTAATTATAAAATTTAGCTAAAGGTAGAAGTAAAGTGTTAACAAAACGAGTGTATGTTCACCAAAAAGTTGTGCAATATATAATGTTAAACTCAGTCATACACTTTCAATAATAATAATAACATAAAAAAAGCAACAAACCCATACAAAACCCATTCGTAATGTAAATAGGCTAAAGTTTTTATGGTATGTATGTTTTTTATCTTGTGTAAGTTTCTTAATATCACTTCTAAATACCTGAACGACCTGACATTGACACATTTCTGGTTGTTTGTATAACAATAAAGGATAGACAGTTGGTTTATTTGACTGTTGTTGTTGACATTCGTACCTATATATCGTTAAGTAAAGTTCCTTTATAAGGACTTTTTAATTTTTATATTGACCTCGAACTAGTTATTTTGTCTTCCGCCTGTTATTCAGATATTTTGATATTAAATTATTTGGGTAGGATAACTAAATTTTGTATGCAACTTCACATGGATTTTTTGCAGTGCAAATGCAGACATCTAAATGTTCATCACACAAATGCCTGCCCCCGTCGGGAATCGAACCCGAGCCTCGCGGTTGGTCGGCGTGATTAGGCGTGTACTCTAGCCACTCGACCAACGAGGCAGTCAAATATTGTAGACAATCATTGCAAAAATATTAAACCCCGTACAATACTCCTAGGTCAAACATTTGCGTTGCTTACTTTACCTACTCCGGAAAACTTTCCCTAGCTCTAATGCTTTTTAGTAAAATAGTTTAAATAAATTGAATGAAATGAATATTATATTTTACTAGTTGAATATGCGTTAAGAAGTTGTTTCATATTTTTTTTGTAAATAAATTATTCATTTATTACATAATGTAATTTAATATTTAACAAAGTACTTATATGTATTTATTACAAGCAATAAATAAATTATAACAAAACTGGTTGACCTCTAAGTTAATCTATCAAAAAGATCCCTAAAATGCGAAGTTAAATAATAATGTTAAATCAAACAACGAATTTGCACGAAACATTAGGACATTATATTGCAAAGAATTGAGAAATGGATGATTATATGTAATTGTAAATTTACGTAAAAATGTCTATTAAAATGTCTTAACTGTAGTCAGATCTATGGAATGTGACGTAACTGTAGGTATTTTTTTCTTTTTGTATTTAACTAGCATGGACTACTCGAAAATTGCCGAGGGTCATCTGTGACATGCAAAAGAAAATGGTAACCGTCACAAGCTATAATTTATCATAATAAAAAAGTATACTATGTCCCTCTCCTAGTTTNNCCCCCCCCCCATTAATTTTCATCGAAAGCAATTCAGCCGTTCTTGAGTTATACGTAGCGTAATTAACAAGATTTTCTTTTATCAAATACACATTACTCTTCCTTGAAAGCAGCCAGGTTAGGAAATGGTACAAATACTAGTTACTAGGTGGTAGCATGTACAGCAGCCAACAGCTCACCTGGATTGGTACCATACCGGCTGACCTTTTCTCGGTGCTATTACTTCGGTGCTTGCTATTATCGTATAGGACAGCCAATATAATTTTACTGGTGGTCTAATATTACCTTGTGCTTTAGCATTACAACAAAGTAACAGTCAAATAAAGAAATATCTAGAATTTAGAGGTCAGAAAACTGTAACTGGGTTACAACCCTTTTTTTGATATTGTAGTAACTTCAAAACAAGCTTATGCTATTAAGATAATTTATTTTATTTGGTGTAATAATAAGGTTGGTTGAATGTAAGTAATAATAATAATAAAAATGTGTGCGTGTACTAGCTTACACTCGTAAGAAGTGAAACTTGTTTATGACGTTATTTTTCAAAAAATAATTTACTATATGCAACTTTACAGAAATCGGTTAAATAAAGTTAAATTAGATAATGTTTAACAAAAGGCTTTTATTATCATAGACATAAATACGAATTCTTTTATTTTCCATTAATAGTATGGATGAGAAAAAGATGGCGCGTAACGGGAAAATGTGACGCGTAACGAAAAAATGTTACACTAATTTTTTTCCAACCCCGATAAATAAGTTTCAGTTCAATAAGTTCTGTTTCAGTATCTAATTATTATTTTAATTAGATGTTTGTATTTTTTATATTTGATGCAGAATAAAGATTTAGTATATTATAACTTAAGAATTTATCAAAAACATCTCAAACCAAATTAATGTTTCTATTTTCATATATTTTGTAATTAGTTATGTTTGATTCACTTTTTAATTACTAAAAGTATATTATGTATTTGGTATTTATATATTTCGCTTATCGTTATTGTAATAAATGCATATTACATATGCATACATGCATTATTAATTTAGATTATCAGTTTTTTATTAACATATTTTGTTTACAATTTATTTCTATATTTCCTGAATTGACTAGCATAGTGTTACTGGGGGTTAAGTTTAACTTTTCTGCTTAAACGAACTAACAAAACACAGAACAAAAGTTGTGCTCCAAAACCTGATTTGGAGCTATTCCGTCACAAAAGTAACGATTACAACAAATATGCTATATTATTTTTTATTTATTTAATATAATTACACTAGCGGCCCGCCCCGCCTTCGCACGTTTATGAAATATACATATAAATATTCGTCTTCAATCACTTTATCTATTAAAAAACCGCATTAAAATCTGTTTCGTAGTTTTAAAGATTTAAGCATACAAAGGGACATAGGGACAGAGGAAGCGACTTTTTTTATACTATGCAGTGATAAATAAATACAAGATAACATATACTTAAGTACTGCAAGTTTAGTTAATATTATAGTTTATATTACAGTCTTATAATTACTATAATGTCAACTTAAACTGTGGTAAAATATGTTCAGTAATAAGACGGATTAGGTATAGATATTCATATTCATATACATAATATAAAGATGATAGAAGTGCGTTGCCATCTCTGTGGTTTGATGGCTCAATTATAACGGTAACTAGGTATTTACCTGTACCGGAACATAACCGAGACAAGCATTGACGTTATGTCTTGAACATTTGTCTCGATTTTTTTGCCTTTGTTCGTCTTTTACAATTTATTCAACAGTTGTTATTCTTTCAGTTGAACTAACTAAAAAATAGTAATTGGATGTTCAACATCCGGAGTCTAGGTCTCAGCATTATTTACGACTATAAATACCTACTAAGTAACAACATATTTTAGTACAATTAAGGTTAACAACCAAAAACATTTCAACACAAGTTCAAACTTAAACCACGCTCTTGTAGGCTTCAAGAACTTTAGTCCGAAAATAGGCACTTCAATTAAAAATTCTTGACCTTATACATCAAATAAAAAATTAAATATTTAGCCAATTAGATTGAATTCCAAAAGTGACGTAATCAAACTTTCCCGCTTGTAATTGATAAAGACAAATGTTTAAAAGTGTGACACTCACGTGAATCAGGGTGGGGATTTCCAAGGGAGGTCAAAGCGACCGGTTCACCGCAGCCGCGAAAACAGACTAAACAGATCGAGGTCTCACTTGTCTTTATATTATGTATTGGAAGCTTTCAATACTTCTTCGAATGCCTACTTTGACGTGCTCAACAGGAAATGGTTTAAATCGAGTAGGTAACGCCTAAGGCCTACGTAGGTAAAGTGCTAATAGTAATTGACTCTACCATAACATTTTCTAGTTCCCATCTAATTGCCACAAAATATTTCGTAAGTGGTAACACCTAAGTCTCTCTCATTTCATTTAATACTTTATTTACCCACAAAAAGCAAAAACATACGAAATACAGAAGCAGTAAAAAAGCACAAAATGCGAGCTTATCTATAACTACAGAAACTAACTCTCACCCTCTCTTTAACGACATCGCCGTATGACCTTGACTAATCCTCTTAAAACGTAATAAAAGGACAAGGGATACCAAATAGTAAATTGAACTACCACCTATTGAATCTTGTTACTATTCCATTAGATACATACATATGCGCACGTCAAATCTCTTACCAGGTAGACAGAGAGTATCAAGTGCAAAGTGTCACGATTCCGATAGACATGTTCAGCTTCCTCCAAATTCATTACTTTTTTCACACCAACACACCGGTTTTGGAGATTCTTGACATCATGATCTGATAAAACCCAGACGATTTCGTCTTGGGAAGTCAGCTCAAGACTCCCCGGTAGTTTTGTCAAATTTATATCTACCACATGACAGATTTTTTCCATACGACCGAACCAACGAAGCACGCTATTTCTCATTTGTCACATATACCAACGGAAGTGTTTAATCCCACTCCCTTACTTCTTAATATTTCTATAACCCCAAACATTCCTGGGTATAAGAAAAGAATCTTGATTCTTTTCTTATTTAACTCTTTGTTTGAAATCTATCCCCTGGACAAGTCACACAAATTGAACCTAACCCCAAAGTAAGCAAATTGTATGCTTGTGTTATGGGTGTTAGTCAACGATTCTAATACATAGAAATACTTAAATATATACCAGAATATATTTAATAAACACCCATCCCCAAAAATGCAAGCACCTAAATGTTCATCACACAAATGCCTGCCCCCGTCGGGAATCGAACCCAAGCCTCACGGTTGGTCGATGTCGTTCGACGTGTACGCTAGCCACTCGACCAACGAGGCGGTATTTTCGCGAAAGGCGGGTTTTTCCCGAAATCTATATCCGATTTCGGGAAAAAGTTATAATTTTACAGCTCTTACAAACTAAAACCTGATTTAAGTTTGGGTTTCATATTAAATATTTCCATAATCGTAACAAGGAACAAGATTTCAGAGAACAGTTTCTGCAAACCCTCTTCATTGGTATCGCTCTAACGTGAGTGTTGTGACGCTTGGAGGGATCTGATCCTTAGGGTTACTCTTGAGTCTCGATTAATACAATACTGGAAATTGGAATCGGATCTGTCTTTTGACTTTAGGAACTCTTGAACACGTAGTGATTATATATTTTCTTTGCACAATACTAGCGAATTATTAAAGTTTACTCAATAATAAACTATAAATAATTTATCGGATTCATTGAATTTTAAGCATCCGCGATTCCTGTGTTCAAGAGTACTAATAATGACATATCCGATTCAAATTTCCAGTTTGCATGAAATCGATATTCAAGAGTAACCCTACTGATTGCCGTTTTTCTTTTCTGTGATTCAAACTAATACTAGGACTAATCAATACGTAAGTAGGTAAAAACAAAAACAATTTAGCTCCTATTTTTGTCTACAATTTATTTATTTGGCTTACAATCATCACTCAAAAGCCTAAAAGCGATTGAATCCTCGTCTGTTGCTACCATTAGACGTATACATTATTCACTCAGCCAGAGAGTGCGTATTAGGTATGTCCCAACAGCTAATGACCAGCAGTTACGGTGTCAAGTTTAAATGTTGATGATTGCGCGATCCACGTTGTTAATTCGATTCAGATAATTCAAGGCCCATCCCTGCATCCGCTGTATGTAGGATTACCACGACTATATAGAAAAAATAGGACAACTTAGCGACAGTCCAGGTTATTAATCCAGGTGTTGGACTTAATGGCATGAGGTTTCGATTCCCGGGTCGGGCAACAATGAGAAAATTTGATTTTACCAATTTTCTATTAAAAACGCCACTTCTTGGCTAGTCGTGGGTGCCCTATTTGTGCCTCTGCCTACTTATTCGAGAATATGGACGTGATGATACTTTTTATATTCAAAATAAGAAGAGCTTTAGATAGAGCTCTTTAAATTTCAGTTATTGGCAAAGAATAGTTGTTGCTTGTTGCATGTTTGCAAGAATGTAAAAAACTTTTCCAACTGTATTTGTTTAAAGTTCAAAAAATATCTGAGTCCTAATACTTTATTGAATAATACTAAAAGTTAATGTTATTACATGTCAATCAATAGAGTTTTTCTCTGACGTTCTAGTAACTATATCTATGTTAATAATTTCGTCAAGGGGTACGGTAGACTCGATTGAAACCTTACCTGAATAATAAAACATAAAAAATAATGATTTTGAGTCGACAACATATATCCGCAAAATTCGGATTGTCGAGTATTTTGTTTAATTCTGTGTTAAATTCTAATGTGTTGACAGACAAATCACAGTCGTCATCTTGGGTAGTTAATAAACGTTCCGTTTTGTGATGTGTAATAGAGAATATTTCTTTAAAAGTACTGTTGCCAAATTCTCGGATAAGTACTCATTGCAATTTGTTTCGTTACTTTTTGTTACTTTACTTTAAAATATTTTGATTTAAAAAAAACTTTGGCAGTTTTTATTTACTACATCTATTAAACACAATGAATGAAGCTATACGAATCTATGTCTTGCTTATACCTTTAATATTCCTTGAAAACCGGTGATTACACAAATATCTACCTACATTTTGCACCTAGATGTATATTATGTCACATTTTACCCGAGCTTAGCCGGGTTCTTATCTAGTTATATTATATTCCACCTACTATACCGAATAGCTCTTCTTAATTATGAAGGCAAAAAAATCCTCGTTAATCATATGACATCGTCACCAGATACTATAGTACATTAATGTCTATTCACAAAACAGTTTCGGAAACAATAATAATAGCATCACTTTATAGGTGACAAAATTTGTACGTAACAACTACAGATTACTCATAAAAGTCATGGCTTTATTTTGTGACCATATTGTTATGTTGGGATGCGAAGACACCATCGTCCGCTGGTGGTTATAGAGTGATTTGGGCTATTGAATTATTCGACCAGTACCGAGAGACTTATACTAAAACTCGCCCAGAGTGAAATCGTCGTAATAATAAATGACAGTGTGGTTATTCCTGCCACCATATAGTCAGTGCTTGTCATTGTCAAATTTCATGCTAGAGGAACGAATTGAGCTAGAGGAGATAATTGGTAGACTTGGGCATATGGCCTGTGAAACCGACTACAAGATAGCGTTTCAACAGCAACATTTACTGTGTCTATAAACATCAGCAGAAGCGCTTACTTTTTTGCAATCTTGTACGACTAACAAAAATATTTATGATACATACACATACATACATATCTTCACGCCAAGTCCCTTACGGGGTAGGCAGAGAGTATCGAGTGCCAGACCTCACGATCCTGACAAACCTGTCTTGCTTCCTTC
>NJDD01002944.1:0-20883 GCA_002245505.1 Calephelis nemesis
CCCCGTAAGGGACTTGGCGTGAAGATATGTATGTATGTATGTATGTATGTATAATACTCTGAAGCTCTATCTTATCTGTGGCACGTAACATTTTGGATGCCATTTGAACAAAAACTACTCAGTTTTCCATAAATTGAACACCATTCTCTGCAATCTGGATTAAGCTACAAAAAAACGGGTTGCACTCCGGAAGTGTCGGCAGAAGCGAAAACTTAAATATAAACGTTATGCATTTTTAATATTTTGGAATGGTTAGGGAATTATTTTGCACGAATTGCTTTAATTATCAGTATGAAAGTACTATTTTATGTGTTAGCATACAATATTCATTTATTTTATTACACAATATTTAACAAGATTCTCTGCTATCTGGATTACGCTAAAAATATTTTTTCTTTGTATTCTTATAAGGCGTTAGTCTATTCAGATGTATAAGGATAACATGTGTGAGCATGTTTTTAACTGTGCTTGTAATTTCAAAAATAATAAGAAAATGTCGTAGCGGCAATATCCCCGAAAAGGCAACCAGGAACTAGCAAGACAATAAGACCCGTAATGTGATAGGTGGCAAGTCTATCACCAATTGGTCGCAAACTGCATTTATAAGAACATTGAAGAAAAGCAATTTCTTTAATAACAGTACCCTAAATAAAAAAAGTAAATATGAGATGTGCTTTAATAAAATACTTTAATCTTTCTATTTGAAATCAAAATTTCGAGTTGAAATGAAGTAAGGATAAACCGTTTAATTAAGTTTTATGTTACTCATTGATTGTACCGCCGTCTAGACTCACTGAAAACACTTTCACTCTTTGTGTTTGCTATTCAAAATTAAAATATTATCCGCGTAATGTAGAGTATCTTTACTACTATAAAAAATAAAGGAATAATACTTATTAATGTATTATGTAGCCACATATGCCTAATTACCAAGAGTGCTAGTAACGACCCATTTTTGGTTTTTGGATAGATTTTGATATATATGGATCCACCGTCTCACCTATTCCTACCATCACAATGACAGTGTCAGTGTCCTGAGTAGAGCAGCCGGTAGACTTGCGCAATTGGCCGAACACAATGACCACAAGACAGAGACACAACTACAGCATCTATGGTATCTATGAGCCACGGTTATTTATCACTATTGTAAGAAAATTAAATAATGTTAAAACCAGCGAAAGGCTACAAATGAAGCGATTTTTCTCCGCTCTTGAACTTCAGTGCCATATAAATTCTGGTATGGTAAAACAACCATAAAAAGTAAGCATCTTAACGCCCGTATCCTCAAATGATAAAGCAGACCATAGGACACCGATAGTGTTTTATTATTATACTAGCTGCTACCCACGGCTTCGCCCGCGTAGTCTATTTATTTAATATTTAACTCTCCAACGCTACCCGTTAAAATTTTAAGATGGAAAACGGCCTACGTTCTTATTCAAACTTTAATCTATTTTTATTTAAATATCATCTAAAAAGTATTACACGATGTTTCATACATGATTTTTCCGTAACTTTCACCGTTAACGCAGCGCACTCTCTCAATAGGAAAAACTTCCCCGATTTCAAAACATTTATCATTGGTGCTCCGCTCCTATTGATTTTAGCGTGATGATGATAGCCTATAGCCTTCTTTAATAAATGGACTAACACTGAAAGTTCAAGCAAACAAACAAACTCTTTAAGCTCTCTAAGCTTTTTAATATTAGTATAGACAGTATAGATTTTGGTTCCGAACTCTTACAAAAATATAGTCGAACTGCTTTCATACCAACTTAGTTATAAAAGTCGAGTTTTGGTTCATTTTATTAAGAGAAAAATCTGCAAAATTAATTTGTCTATACTAAACACATTCAGCGGTGACGTGGTTTTGTACGTTTCCAGATTTATTATTTCCATATCCAGTTATTTTATAATAAGGTTGATGAGTATAATTTTGCTTAAATTATCGCTATAAAAAGTAGCGTATGTTCTTTCGTTCCTCATTAAGTGTATAAACACAAAGTTTCACTGTTATATTTTCAAAAATGACGAAATTTTACATTCCAACATGCATCACCTGTTTTTACCTCAATTTTCTCCCCCGATTTTCGCTATAAAAAGAAGCCTATGTTCTTTCATTCCTAATAAAGTGTCTGAATACAAAGCTTCACTGTTACATCTTCAAAAATGACGATTTTCTATACGAACATTCATCACCTCTCTTAACCCATTCTCCTTCATTCTTAGTGATGAAAAATAGCCTATGTTGTTTCTCAGGGTCTATTCTATCTCTGTACCAAATTTCATCAAAATCGGTTCACTGGTTTAGGCGTGAAAGCGTAACAGACAGACAGACAGACAGAGTTACTTTCTCATTTAAAGTATTAGTAGGGATTTAAGTATTATTAAATTTATTATTATTAAATATTGTTAAATTACGAACGTAAATACAATATAAAAAAAAGTCTCGCTGAAAAGCACGTTTTTATTAAGATTGTTATTTTCCTCCCTAGGGAGCTCCGATAAATGCGTGCAATCGCTGCAAATTACTAAGTCCTATGAAAAAAGCCCGTGCCTCGTATTCATAGACATAGGCACGCACCGCGGCCAGCCAGTACCGCCGCAACCGCGATGTCCCTATATTTTAAACCTGTAATATCTCCGAAACTATTCGTTTAATTTACGTGCTGTAAAGGGCTACATTGTGTTATATTAAATGTAAAATTTATTTAAGATACTTAATTAGATAAGAATTAATGCTGTATTGCTTTAAATCGCTTCGTAAATAAGCCATTATTTTTCGTAAAAAGTAAAGAATAAAAATTGGTTATTGTAAGTTATCCCTAAGAGATAAACATATACCATCGCGAACTTTTTTGGAGACCTTTGTAAGGTTAACAATACTTAGTACATTATTTTGGTCTATCTCGTAGAGTTCAGCCAGCGTTTGCAATGCAAGCGCAAAAAAATATGTTTACGACTTCGCATTAGAAATCTTGAAATTATCAGTGGTTCTCTAATATATGAAGCATGTTATTATACATATAAACCTTCCTCTTGAATCACTCTACCTATTTAAAAAAACCGCATCAAAATCCGTTGCGTAGTTTTAAAGATATAAGCATACATACATACAGACAGACGCGAAAAGCGACTTTGCTTTATACTATGTATAGATTAGCCTAAGGTGCCGAGCACTTACTCAATCCAAACGTTGTTTTATTTAAAAAAATAACTAACCTGTCCCGAGAATCGAACCCGAGTCTTTATATAGTCAGCGCCAAGACCGCAGCACTGAACGACGGTAGCGATAGTTACTATTCATGTAATTATAATTATGTAGTTTATGAAAAACCATAAAAGCAGTTCAAGACGGTTGTAAACACACTTTTCAACAAAGATAACCTTAGAAGAAACTTTGTTTCCATCAGATGACTATTAAATTTAAATTGAATCTACAGTCCAGACGATAACCAATGTATACAACCAGTATGTATAACTGCCTGGGACCCCTATACTCCCGAACGTGGGTACAAAGTTACTTCTTGAAGTTTTGACTTAGTTTACACGCCGAAGTGAACAAAGCTTCACAATTTACTTCGAGCTAACCAAGTGCGTACATTGTACGCTGAAGTTGAAGGAAATAAAGTTTGTGTAATAAAGTACACTTAATGATAACTTTAAGTTTGGGAAAATTACAAAAAACGACTTTAACAACTTTGTCTCGCTATTCGGTAAGGCAATATCCAGGCTAATGTTATAAATGCAAAAATCTGTCCGTCGGTCTATTGTCTTTAGTGGCTAAATCGTTAACAAATTTTGCAGACTGAATATGGCAATAGTTCAAGATCCAAGTTCAAATAAAGTCTTAATTCTTTTTTCGAAAATCAACACGCAAATAATTATGATACGGGAGAAAAATTGTAAAAATCGTAACTATTTTACGCTGACAAATTTGCAGGAAAAAATCACTCATAAACCAATTTTAATGTTTTATTTTAAGGAGAAAAAAAAGTAAATATAAAAAAATACTGTTTGCTTATTTTTTCATATGTTAAGAACTTTTTACTGAATCCATAAATGTTGAGGATTCCTTTACAGTTTTGAAAGTAGAGTATTTTAGAAGTGATTTAAATTGAACTCAGCTAGTGATTTTGAATTATATTTAATAATGCGTATTTCTCACAAAGTTTAGTGAAGTTTTTTTAACTATTCTTTAAGGAATTAAATTAAATATCAACATATATACTGCTGACGCTATTTTCCTGACCCATGATGGTCTAAAAAAAGTAAGTAAGTATCGTCACATCCTTATCCCCGAAAATATAGGTAAAAGCAAGTATAACGAGGTCGCACAATATGATAGGTGGCAAGCCTATCACCAACCGGGCACATATCCAATCCACATATCGGGCAACGTTAATTCAATTAGAAAATTGAAAATATGCAATTTCTAACTTTTATTGATGCCAGACCCGGGGATCGAACCCGGGACCTCAAGAAGACAATTCCGATGCCGGACCACGATACCACAAAAGCGATAATTCATCTTTACCTACTAGTAATTAATTTATAAAACCGAAAGTATATCTCTCTACTTGTCCATCTATTATTCTTTCACGGCTTAACCGATTCTGATCAAATTTGTCATACATATAGCTAAAGACCCGACTTCAAACATAAGCTATTTTTACCAAAAATCCAATTAAAAAAACTATAGTATTAGGCGAAAGTTTGTATGAAAATCATGTTGATTTGACCATCCATACTTCCATACTAATACTTTAAATGCGAAAATCTTTCTGTCTGTCTGTTATGCTTTCACGTCTAGGAGCTAAAGTTATTTTGAAGTAATTTGACATGCAGCTAAAGACCAAACACGACCGAACTCTTAAGTTCAAAATGGTGTTCTTACAAATGTCTTAAAGTTGTATTACAAAGAAAACTTAACTATCTATACGAGTGTTGCAAAATACAAAAATGGTATCCAAAGTAATACTTCTACCCTGACAATGTCCCTGGTAAAAGCTAGTAGGTACTAAAGACAACTGGTGAAAAAATTTCAACATCTGTTCTACAACTTTTATCAGATAAATAAACAGTCAAAAAATAAAACTGAAGCGTTTGAGCAAACATACATAGATTTTAGGAAGTGTTTTTGAGAAAAACAAATTCTGCAACTATGAAACGCAATACACATGAAAGAAGGGAAGCTTTGAAATTTTTGCACTGCAAATAGTGTTAGCCGTTATATGGAAATTTGAGAGTATTTGCTATAACATAGCAGCAATTCCCTAACTTCCGGTCCTTCAATAGCAGCTAATATTTACAGGCGAAATGGACTGCAACGAACTATATACTATCAATCTTTCACGAACGGTTTTGGTGCTGCTTTAGAAATTGCCTAGTGGCCTTTAGATGGGATTTCAAGTTATATTGTGGAGATATGGCTAATAGAGAATATACATTTAACATTTTCACTGTGCTTTATCTTGCAAACTTTTAATCAGACGTGTGTTTAACTAAACAATGTCTAAACTTGACTTACAACTAATAAGTTGTAATGCTACACGTTGAGTGCCAGTTTGTTGTTGGTTGAGAATCCAATTTTAAACAGTGTTTAGTAAAACACGTGTTTAACGCTTGTTTGTTTTTTGTAGTTGTCACCCGCTTCCGTTAGCCCTTTCAGCATGAGGCCAGGTTGAACGGGAGAAAGGAGACAATTCGATTAAAATTACAACAAAATAACAAAAAGAAAGTTAAGGATTGACAAAAAGTATGTTAATCGGTAATACAGTCAATATAACTTAAAGATTGCAATATACCGTTAATAAATATAATATAATTAATTTCTGACGTTGGCGGATTCTTGTTATTAACCTCTGGGAGTGCCGGCAGAAGTGAAAACTTGAATATTAACTATGAAAAAATGGCATAATTAGGGAATAGTTTTGCACGAATCTCTTTAATCATCAGTATGAAAGTACCTACTATCATTTATGCACAAATATTATTTTCATAACAACATCCTGCGTTTGGCTTGACAAGAGAGGCGAAAGTAAAACTACGTGACGGCTAGGAACATAGTCATACTATCTGTACAACGAACATTGCTCGTCTACACATGAAACTTATTTTCAAGATGGAACAAATAGAGCAATATCTGTCATGTTTTCTTGTGAGAATGTAATGATAGGTATATTGCGGCGTATTATCCATTGCGAATCCTATACTCTTCGGAAGTATCTAAATAATACAAAAACAGTAATGAATCTACGTTTTATTTAAGATCTCACGCCGTCTTATTCGCGCATGCGCCGTGCGGCGTCTTACGATTTGACGATCTGACACAAGTTTGAAGTTTTTACTTATCCCAGAAAAGGGCGCAACGCCTCTAAAGAAGTGTTTACTTAAAAAGAACCGACTTCGATTTTTCGACTTGGAAGTACATATATCATCCAAGTAGAATAAATGCATTTTCATCAATATGTCGACTAGACCAACAGTACCACTCCGGATTTGCACCCTATTGAATAAAATAACACATGCTTGTGTATATGTGTATATATGTTTGAGTATATGTATACGTATAATTTATACTCGTTTCAGAATTGACGGGGAAATCGATTACCATATAAGACATGTATAGGAGTAGAACACATAACTTAAACTAATATCGAAGTCGGTTAAAAATGTAGCATTTATAGACTGTTTTTTTTTATGTAATACTCATAAGCTAAGTTTTCTACGTAATATTTATAAGCTAAGTTTCTTATTTTTAATGTAATACTCATAGACTAAGACATTTTTTTATTTTTTTTATATCTGTCAAAACTGGTTTGGAGATATTAGTACATAATATAAGATCAGCTTAATTAGTATGTGTATAAATCTAAGTATTTTCGAATTTATGTTCATTTCATTGAAAATTTCTAGCTATACTATAGATATGTAGTTTATATATTACTCTCGATGTAAACTATCAGATAAAGATATTTTTAGTAATAAGTATATTAGGATAACATAATTAAATTATATGTCAGTTGTGCGTTTACTATATAATAATGGGTCGTAACTATAACACAAAACCGGCTCCAAACTGACACGATAGGTAGGTATATCACATTGTGCGCTCGCGATCGACGTTGTACAGAGGGCGCTGTTGTGCGCGGAGTTATATTAGCTGTTAGATTATTAACTTATTTTTAAGATTTACGGCGTAAATAAACAAAACATATTGGAAAACGTATTCACAACGGTGTGGTATATAACTGATAGTTTTATCTTTAACAAATAATAAGAACTAGCTACCAAATTATTAAGTTTACAAATTAGTGAGACCATTTTTTGTTATTTTCTGCAATTGAAGAATTATAAATCTGTGTGATAAGATATATGTAAAGTGAACTTAAAATTATTTGTAATTTTATGACAGTGGATTGTGTTAATGACTATAAAGACAAAGGTTTTATAAAGACAAAATCGATCTTTTGAATAATTTTTACATTGTAAACAAAAACCATTATCATTATTTTATATCTGAAGATTTATGGACTTACATTAAACTGATTTCAAACAAGAGGAGATTTTATTTTGGTCGGTATGATGAAAAACGTAGAACAAATTTAATCTAAATAATTTAGGTACTAAATAAATACAAAAATGTTGACGCGTAAGCAAAAAACATTAGAAAAATTAGAGTGTCAACTACAATTGGCTTTAGAAGAAATTCAATCTAAAAACCTGTTATGTGATTAACTATTACAAGAATAATAAAACAATGAAATAGAACTTAAAAGAGTAAATTACAAAAAAATTATTGTTAAATAACGAGTTGTCGAAATAAAATGAAGAATTTAAAGATGTTATTGAGCAGCGAAATGTTCTTTAAACTCGCCTTATTGATTATCATGAGCACATTCATACTTACGAAGAAGTATTCATTCATTCATAGTATTCATTTAGAACGCCAGCTAGAAGAAACTCAAAATAATATTTATCAGTTGGAACAAGAAAAACAGCAATCACCACGTTTTAATAACAGGAGTTTATTTGAAGAGCTAATTCAGACGGAACTATTGTTAACAAACCTAGTAGTTTTAAAAGAAAAAGGAAACACAGGAAATTAAGAAAAAACTATGCCACGGATAAAAGGCATTAAAGTAATTTATAAAAAATATCAAATGTTAAAAAAGAAAATGTGCAATTATTACAACAACTTGAATTGCTCAGTACTGAAACAGATAACAATTTAACAATTTACAACGAAAAAATATGTACTTTGCAGTGTAGGATATCAGCGTTGCAAAATTATCTCTAAAAATATGTCAACAAAATACAGTAGCGCGCAAAATGAGATACAGGATCATATTTTAGTTGCTAGTGAGTTGATTGATCCGAGTTTTTATAACGAAAAACAATTAATTTTTTAAGTTAGTTTTTAAGTACTAAAGCTCTATGTAAATGTACAAATGTTACAAATTTAAATTCAGATTTAAATCTTTATCAGAATTTGAATTTGTCAGAAAATTGTAATGAAAATTTGGATGTCATGAACTAATATTAATCAATATATATTACAAAAAAAGGTTTATTATTTTCCGACTCTATGGGTATTGGTATTGGTTCTCGATTAAGTATGTATTCTAATAAACAACTGCTTTCCATATTCTACCTTTTCAAATATACTACAAAAAATTAAAAATTCTCAAATCTACATTGAAAAAATTATAGTTTTACTGTTCGGTAACAGTCTTTTAAAAAAGACTCAAATATCCGAATATATAGAATATTTATTAAAAAAAAAAAAAAAAGAAAATTGTTTTAAGCGCCTTACCATACTCGTCTGAATATACCTACTTACAATAAAAATAAAAATATTTACTACCTATATCAATACTTTTTTTACAAAATGTTACTTCCTACCAGCTAGCGGTTTAGTTGTTGAACTTGACTACATGAGGTCCAGGGTTCGAATCCCGGGTCGGGCAACAAAAAGAAAATTAGGTTTTTCCTATTTTATAATTTAAAAAAATGTTGCTCGGGATAGGACATGTGCCCGGTTGGCGATAGGCTTGCCACCTATCACATTGTGCGACTTAGTATCTTCGGTTAGTCGTGGGTGACCTGGTTGTGCCTCTGCCTACCTCTTCGGGGATATGGGCGTGAAGATACTTTTTTAACTTAGGAAGTTAAAAAAGATACTTTTTTAACCACAGAGATATTTTATTTTTTATGATACAAATAAATTTGTAAAAAAACAGTTTGTGTCAAATTTGTGCGACGTTTCCAATAAATCTAAAAATTCTATTGCCAAATTATTAGCTTACAACATAGATGTGATTTGTCGCAACTCGCCTAGCACATAGCGTAATGGTTTACCTTAAACAATATTAAGAGTTAAGACTGATATGATATTAATACGGATATGTAACAATTATATAATGAACATAATATTATTAGTCTTTTTATAAATAACATGACTTCTCATATTTTGTTTAGCATATTTTATTTTTTTAATTTAGTCCAATGTTTTAGGATATTAATTTATGATGTTGACATTTTAAAAGTTTTAGGTAGGTACAATATTTTTATGATGCTAGTGGATATTGTGATTTTTAGTTTAGTGCTTAGTTTTATTTATTTTTTGGCACGCTTGTGATAAATTATATGATTAAATGAAAAGACTGTGTTTAAAGAAAATGTATTGTTATGTAAAAATGTGGTAGTCACATTTAACCTTTGACATTGGCATGTAGGAATAATGTCCATGTAATATTTTAAATGCAATGACGATATTGATGTTGGATATAATTTTGTCTCTTTTCAAAATCACTGTTTCACAAACAATTTTCAAAATCACAAATAAATTAAAAAAATGAAATTGTTTTATTGACATTGTTATGTGAAGGTAATTATTTTTTAAATGAGTGAATGTAACGTGAATTTCATTTTTTTTAAGTTTTCATTTATGTATAATTTGTATTTTAATTTAAAGTGATTCGATTATATAGTAGATGATTTTGCTTTTTTTTCAATTGTTATTACAACAAATATTTACTTTTAACTTTAATAATGAAAGTATTATATAATAATATGAAAAACTTATTTTCTTCGAATATCCTGTCATTTTTTATCATATTTACATATATATGCTCGATGTAATTAGTCTGAACTATGTTCAATAATATGTTTCGTATATCGTTTATATAGATAGTCATTGTTTAAAAATTAGTTTTAAAAATAATGACACTTTTATTGTACAAGATATTTAAATAAGTCAAATATTGTTATAAAATGTATAGTGACATTCAAAAAATGTATATTTATATACTTAGTTTTTTTTATGTTATAGGAAGGCAAACAAGCAGACGGACTTCCTGATGGTAAGAAATTCACGCCGCTTAGATACACCAAAGGTGGTAATGGTGCGTTGCCAACCTGAGGTCGGGATGTAAGGCCTCGAGCAAAAGTAAGTTTACCGGCTACCTTACCCTCCGAACCGGAACACGTCATGACGTTATGGTGGCAGGAATAGGTAAGGCGGTGGCACCAATCCGGGCGAGTCGCTGCCAAACTCTACCACCTAGTCGGATGTCACGGTGTTAGTGATGGTAAGCCTTTGCTCGCTTTTTACGAGCTGCCTGGCAAGGAAGGCAGATGGTCTATTCTACAAAGGAGCTCGGACTAAGACGGGGACGGGGAACTTCGAAGAGAAATAAACTATAAGTGTAACACTACCCGCCGCAACACAGTTTAAATTTAACTTAGCGGAAGGTAGGGAAAGACATTATTGTACAATTAGAGTAACTAACATTTGCAAACATGATACACATACATAGTACATTATAATAATTTGTGCTGCCAAATCTCCTCTACTCCTCCGAGACTTGGTGTGTGTACCGTCACCACATATGCACTTTAGATCGATTCCACCTCAAATGCCTTCGTACCATCATGAAGATCAGATGGTCCGATCGGGTGCGTAATACCGAAGTTCTGAGACGAGCCAATGTCGGTGGCATTGAGGCTTATCTAATGCGTCGACAGCTTCGGTGGTGCGGTCACGTGTCACGAATGGCGGAGGAGAGGGTGGCGAAGCGCATCTTTTATTCCGAATTAGAGGAAGGCAAGCGTAAGCATGGCGGTCAACTCCTCAGATGCAAAGATGTTCAGAAGCGATATATGAAAAGATGCAACATTGAGCCCTCTCAATGGGAGAGTTTGGCAGCACAGCGGCCCGAATGGCGCGGGATTGTGGCAGAGCAAGTCCGCGAATTCGAGGAACAGCGGAAAGCTGACCTCGACGCTAAGCGCGACGAGTTGAAAGATCGTCCACCCGTCGTCATTCACTACAATTGGGTCGGCGGCAAACTGACGTGCCCTCATTGCGCACGGGAGTTTGCCGCTAAAATTGGCTATATAAGTCACTTAAGAGCGCATCAGCGCCAAACCGACTAAGGAGTCGAAGTGGTCGCCATGGCCGAAATCGGTCGGATCAATCATCATCATCACATTATAATAAACAATGTAATACATTATAGTAATACGAATAGGATCCGATAAAGATTATTATTATTATAAATAATCGTAAGTATAAATGATTCTTTGACTGAATAGCACTGTAATAAAAGTTAAAGAAAAGATGAAAGTATAACAAAACCCAACCCCGTCTAAGGTTATCATAATATTTACCGTTTAAAAATTTAATACGCTCTGTAGGAATTATCTTCAACAAAAAGTTTTGTATTTCACCAAATATTGAACCTCTGAAGTACAAAACTTAAATAAATTCCCCCTTGCTAGTGCAGGTCGTCTGTAATAATATACCAAATTCCTGTTTGGCAGTTCGTAAGTTGATTGTATCAGTATTGGTTGGTAATAGTGGTACAATGTTTTGCAGCAACTTACGCTGCTATTGATTAACTGCTATATCTGCTAATATGTAACTGAGGTTAATAATCTTAAAATTAAATATTTTAATAAACCTCTGACAAACGGTCCCTTCCTTTAAAGGTTATGGTACCACACATAGACACAGACACACATATACACATACACATCTAACTTACAACACCTTTTTGATGTGCTATAAATATAAATAAATATTACTGTAACTTTCAAACAATGATCTATCAGCTACTTCCCAGTTCTTTCATCGGATTCTTGTCATGAAGTCCTCGTTATTATAAAGTATTAACAGACCTAGTTTAGACGAATCGACGAAAGTAGGCAATCCAGGGTTACTTCTCCTATCTTCGAGCTCTATTATCAGACTAGCTCAGTTGTACCAGCATTTGTTAGTCTTTTTTATCTGTAAGATCTTACAAATATTCAATTAATGTGAAATACACAGTGCTTTTAATATCGACTGTAATGCTTACAATTATTAACATTGTAATTATTATATAATATGTAGATGCGCTAAATAACAAATTATTTTAACATATGAAATGTCTATAGCTAACGGCGGTCCTTAGAACCTTAGAAGGAGGAAAGCCTAACGTTGTTGTTTTCTATCTTATTTCATTAAAATTATGAACAATTTTGATAAAAACTGGAAATTTTTTTTTGAATAATTTATCTGAATAAATGAGACTTTGGCTGAATAACTACTGCATAGCAAATACCGAACAAGTACAAGAAAGTGTTAAGCGCACTACACACTGAAGTCACCAACTCGCCCACTCGCCGACACATTCCGCGCTCAACCCACCGGCTACCCCCAGTATTACATGTAGGATTACCACTTATACCGTTCCTCCAGATTTAATAAAACGTGCAGTGACATTAATTGTCATCTCGTTCGATTATCTCATTGAGCAATAAATAATACAAATCGTTGCATACAGATGTCGTTACTTTTTCCGATATTTAGAATTTAGCGAGAATTTGAATACAAATTTGATGTTTGCTGTTAGTGTGATTTTAAAAATGTCTGAAATTAGTAATTCAATATTTTGAAGTCTTGAAAATATAACAAGTTATAATGTATATTTAAGTGTATAATTTGTACACAGCTCGGTGCGCAGTTTTGTGATAGTATTTTTGTTTTTGCGACATAGAGTAAAACCAGGAAAACTTTTTAAATTGATCAACCTTTATTTTGTGAATGACTTATTGCAAAAACCTATACAGACCATAACATTAATTATTACTAAACGAGTTCCAGATGTCGAGCCGCCTACCGACTTCCAATTGAAGCTGTCAACTAGTATGACAATTAGCTGGCAGGCGGCTTAGTATGTACAGTATGTATATAAACCGTATCATAATATTTTCCCACTAGGTTCACCATAATATTTTCTGATTAGAAATCTATTACGCTCTGTGGAAATGTTATACAGTAAAAAGTTCCGTGTTTCGCTAAACCTTTGAAGTAGAAAACGAGGGGATTCGTTTAATTAAACGATAATACGATCTAGTGTGCAACAGTTTGTGTTCGCGGAAAGTTGTGTAATGTATCACCAGCAATATTGTCCGCGGGATGCGGCGGACAACTTTGTGTAACTTTAGCTATTACATGTTGAGGTTCAAGAAAGATCATTCATGCTCCTTGTTGATATATCTCTTTCATTTTCGTAGGTTTAGTCTAACCGTACTTAGTATTGTTCATTAAAATACTATGTTTCTGTTTACTATTACGAATGACTGATTACGATTGTATTTTTTTTGTACGTTTGTTACGCAATTTCCCAATCATTAGGTATTGAACAAATGTTGATACTTTTTTAAAAAGGTAGGTCAAGATTCCAAGGTATTCGTATATCTACTAATTTAATCATGGTCAGACTAGTAGTTTGTTTATTTAGACATTGTTATTGGTTTGGTTTTAAGCTGCTTTATATTTACATATACAAGAGGAGGCAAACGAGCTAGTGGGACACCTGATGAAAAGTGAACACCGCTGCCCACGGATATCCGCAACATCAGGACCGTTGCCGCGTTTAAGGAATAAGTACACTCTTTTCTTGAAGGTTCCTAACCCACATTCTGTGATACTTTAAACTCTGAAGCGATATCCGAAGGTGTCGAACCGAATAATTCCTCAGAGCATGTCATATGATAGATGCGGTAGAAAACACTGAGTGATCCAACATTTCCACGCAACAACGCCAAGGAATCAATCCGATTGGTATTTGTCCGGTCATTAACAATTCGAGTTGCTCTACAATGAATGTGGCAAAAAGGAAGGAGCTGGTACTGGGGAGCCCCCAACCTAGAGCTGAGAATTTGACGTTTGCTTTGATTATAGAAACTTATTTTATACGCAGTAAAATTACTAAAAACAGAGTTCTATTTCAAAAATTATGTTTTTTAAGTACAAAAGAACTAGCATTTTTTTAATTTTATCGAGATTCCATTATTTTATCTCGACATGGCGGCAACAAAACACCTTGAAAGTACGTTTTCGCAAATAAGAAAATAGCAATTCATTGAAAAAAATAAAGAAGCAACGCATTTGTGATACTCCTGGTGTTACGGATGTCTGGCGGAGGTGATTACTTTGCATCAGGTGACCCACTTCCTCGTGTGCCTCCTCTTCTATCTATAAAAAAAGAAATCACCAACAATATATACACAAAATGATGAAGAAATCGATTTGCATTAAAAAAAATGTGTGCGTGTACTAGCGTACACTCGTAAGAAGTGAAGAAGTGAAACTTCTTTATGAAATTATTTTTAAAAAAATAATTTACTATATGCAACTTTACAGAAATTGGTGAAATAAAGTATATTGCCTATCCCTGCTCCGCTAAAGAAAGAAAGTATACTTCGAATCACGCGTGGTAGGGATAAGAACAAAAATGGCATGTAATGGAAAAATGTGACGCGTAACGAAAAAATGTTACACTATTTTTTTTCCAACCCCGATAAAGAAGTTTCACTTCAAAAATATAGGATTCAAACATATAACAGCCTCCATTTTTCGAAGTCTATTAAAAATATCCGTGTTGATCCGGGTCCGCAAATGGAATACACCATTTGCTACTCTGCCAGGTAGCTCGTTAGAGACGAGTATTGATAAAAGATAAACGTCATCACTAACACGATTACTGGTGGCAGAGTGCTGTGCAGCAACTTGCCTAGGTCTAGCCTTAGCAGCATAATGACTCTGTCATGTTTCAGTCTGGAGGGTAGGGTAGCTGGTAGAATTGCATATTAATCCTAACATTCCGACCACAGGACAACAACGCTCCTGTAATATCTATAGTGGCTATAGGATACGATCATCAGATGATCGTAACAGATTCTCTTACTATCGTTAGGGTCGTGTTCGCTAACATCTTTCATAAATTTAAATAACAAAAATAACATATTTAACACTGAAATGTATACGTCTTTAATTAATACCAAAATATTAATGAATCAAACAGATAAGTTTTATTGTACCGTATTATGGAATTTCGGATGCAATGTTCACAATATGCGAGAGAGAGAAAATTTATAGAGATGCAAATTCTCTCATCAATTACACCAAAATTACTCGGTACTTCTAAATATTAGATATTCCTGGACAAGCAAGCAAGTTATATGTTTGTATTATGGGTGATAGTCAACGGTCCTTATATATATAAATACTTAAATACATACCAGAATAAATTTAATAAGCGCGCAAATCCGGAAATACAGACATCTAAAAGTTCATTACACAAATGCCTACCTCTGTCGGGAATCGAACCTTAGTCTAGCGGTTGATCGGTAGAGTTAGGCGTGTACGCTAGCAACTCAACCACCGAGGTGAAATAGTTTCTCACACGACCTGCTACATACGTGTTATGAGTTTTAAATACATTATTACACTGAGCAAGCTGCGGTCGTAGTATAGTTAAAGTACACTTTTAAACATACACATATCCTCATGTTAAGATCTTGCGCAGGTAAAGTGTATCGAGTGCCAAGTAGTACGACTTCTACTCTTTCTTCATATTCCTAACTTTTTTTTTATGTTATAGGAAGGCAAACAAGCAGACGGATTTCCTGATGGTAAGAAATTCGCGCCGCCTAGAGACACCAAAGATGGTAATGGTGCGTTGCCAACCTGAGGTCAGGATGTTAGGCCTCGAGCAAAAGTAAGTTTACCGGCTACCTTACCCTCCGAACCGGAACACGTCATGACGTTATGGCGGCAGTAATAGGTAAGGTGGTGGTACCAATCCGCGCGAATCGCTGCGAAACTCTACCACCTAGTCAGATGTCACGGTGTTAGTGACGGTGAGCCTATGCTCGCCTTTTACGAGCTGCCTGGCAAGAAAGGCAGTTGGTCTATTCTGCAAAGGAGCCCGAACTAACACGGGGAAAGCTCTAACAAACATGGCGCAGTCTCTCCACAACACCTTCGGATAACACACAATCGATTTACGTTCGCTCTCAGAGAAGTCAATAAACATATTTTTATCCATCACTATGTAAAAATGTTTACTATGAAAAATGCCAAATTTATTAGAGATTGAAAGACAATATAAGACTCTAAGTGCGACAGGAAGTCATGAACTGCTAGACTTAGATCTCCCCTGGTGTTAACAAATATTCATATTTTTTAACTGTTTCGTCAAGTTTCACCTACCATTCTTTCCACATGACCGAACTTACGTAGCTAGCAACATTTTCTGTAACTGATTCCTTTGAGTTAAAATAAAAGTTCAGGCTGTCGAGATCCTCGTTATAAACGCTATTAACATACATACAGTAGTACTATTTAAATTATGCGCTTCGATTTTATTCGTCAAGCTTCGGAAATCCGAATGTATTTTTTAAGATATATCTATACAGAGTTGTTATTACATAATTTATCATTTCGCTTAAATTTAGATAAGCCAATTTAAAAATAAAAGTATAAAGTGTAAAAAGAGTAAAAAGTGTAAAGCCGAAGCGCATAATTTAAATAGTAGTACTGTACCTTCGATAGATTTCGCGGAGAACTACAATTGGAATCATTAGGTACTTCAATTTAAGGCTGGAATTATTAGTAACGTACTTACAGAGTATAATCTACCGTTCTTTCGAATTGACGAAACTAACTTAACATGCAGTATTGTAAATCCAAATAAAATTATTTAATTTTTAATTTCCCGCCAAAAAATTTCATGATCCGCCAATTTTATGATCACTATTTACAACTACAGTTGTACACACACAGTACATGGAACTCCTATTATTAATGACATGAATATATATGTTTGGGGTTCTGGACGGTTGAAACATTGGCTTGTAGCCGTCTGAACCTACGGTCAAATGGTAAGGTACGATATGGTCATTTAGTCCATAATATGTAATAATTGGAAAAAGAAAAAAAAAAGTTTTCTTCAGAGTTACCTTTGTTCCCCAGAGTTACCTTTACAACAAGTCTTACAAATGTAGTAGTCATTTTGCAAAAATTAACTTCAATTTCAATTAGTCGTCTAATAACCTTCACAAAAATGCTGAGGGTTTCTATTGATTTTTATAATATTCCATAAGCTATAAATTACCAATTTTGAGGCAATATACTACCTCAGAAGTAGGTACGCTCTTTCTTATAAATAAGCTTTGAATCGGTTATTTTATGACGGGAAAATCGCTGCACAGATATAAAAAACGAAAAATACGTTCAGAAAAATCCCTTTATTTTTGCAATTCAATTGAAAACACGAGAGAAACTTGCAACAATCTACGATGAAACGTAGATATTTGTATTGCAATACATAGTTGTGGCCAAGTAAGCCCCGGATGACAATAGCTTGAAGGAAAGATTGCGGTCATGCCGTTGCGACGGTCGAACGCTTTGTTCGTTGAAAACTTGGGTTCAAGATAAATGGTTATAAATTGTTACAATATTCAAGGTATATCGGCCTGCACTATATCTTTTAATGCAGCAGCTGCGTAAGGATTGATTGTGTTGACGATGAAACAAACAGTGACAGTATTTTATCAAAAAAAAGCTAAAATGTTGTTTTATTGCTTTCCCTGCAGTTAAATGAGATAAATAATATCATTTGCCTTTCAAGACAAAACAAGTGACTTGTTCGTGACGGCTCTATAAAAACTTCTTTCAAATTCTCAAGTTTTTTTTTTAAATAAAAAAGTGCCTTTATGCCCATAACCCCACAGAGGTAGGCAGAGACACAGCTAAGGCACCCACGACTAGCCGGATACAAAATACAACATATATTTCAACCTTTCAATAATGACGATGAATTAAAGTTTGTGTGTTTAAATGTGTTTATTAAATTAAGTTTGGTGTTTATTTAAGTATTTCTATGTATTGGTTTCGTTGAATAACACCCATAATTCAAGCATGTAATATGTTTACTTTGGGGTTAGATTCAATTTGTGTAACTTATCCAGGAATATGAATTTATTTTGTTTTATACATATTTTGTAACAGTGAGATCCGAGAACGAATAGGATCGAAAGAGGGTATGGATATTAAAATGCGAAACATCATCTTCCGCTGGTTCGGTCGTGAGGAAAGAATTACAGATGAAAAATTGACAAAGCAGGTTAACAATAAATCAATATTTTGTAAAGCAATAAATATCGATGAAATAAAAAAGGAATGTCCGTACTTATGAATGCACCTAAGATGTTATTATTTTAACATAAATTATCAAAGTAAGTATGTATCTTCACGCCCATATCTCCGAAGATGTAGGCAGAGGCACAACCAGGGCACCTACGATTATTTGAAAATACTAAGTCCCCCATTCACTAACCGGTCACACATCCAATCCCGGGCAACTTCACTTTATTAGAAAATCGAAAACACACAGTTGTTGCTGCCCGACCCAAGTTCCGAACCTGCAAAGTCCTCCAAAGTTCAAGTCCTACGTTGAACCACTAAACGGCGATTAATGTATTTAATAAACACTCGTATTATGTTTGTGTTATATTTTTCTTTCGCAAAACTGACACGTAAATAGAATTTCCAATAAAAAGTAATCTGTTTTAAAACAACAGTAAACACAATTGTCGACAATCAACAAGATGTTTAATTTCTATAAACATCAATGTGTTAATTTAAACCCCAATTCAATATCTTCAAATAACTAACTCTTGGGCTGTATTTATTTAGGACGTAATGAAAAGATAACATTGGCGAAACGATTCTGTCGTGGATTCTGCTCTGTCTGTGTTCTGTAATATTTGGGTAGATATAACCTTTTGTTAAGTCATATGAAATGAACAGTTTATTATTTTGGTCATCAATACGTGATGTACATATCACTAAATAGTATAAAAGAAAGTCGCTTCCTCTGTCCCTTTGTCCATTTGTATGCTTAAATCTTGAAAGTGATTGAAGAAATAACCGTGCTTAGCCAGTTATTACTAACTAGTAAAAATGCTATGAAAAATAATGTTATCTTTACTGGTGGAAAACCCTAAAGATATGTTTTGTCACACAATCTAATATTACTTCGATTCGATTTATATTCGAAACTGAATACACAGTCAGTAGTACAGATCATTCATATTTTCGGAGAATTCATTGATGTTATTGAGAATTCCTTTAAATAATAAGAAAATGAATATATTTTGTAATACTTCAGAATATACAGAATTGACTTAAAGCTTAGTTGTAACTATATATAGAAAAAATACCTTACCCATTTGTTTTATTTAGACAGCATAGATGACTATATCATTATGGCAGCAGGAATGGATAAAGTGGTAAGTTAAAGAAAAAACGTATATACTGGTCCATGTACCCAAAGCGATGTATTAAATAAAACATTATTTCCTTAACACGACCCTATGCGTAGGAGAGGTCAAATTGAAAACAAAAGTGTTTGTAAAGTAAAATCACATAATTTAGAAGGGTATAATTAAGAACCAGGTATAATAAGAAAATATTTAAATCTATATACTGAAAGTCGGATTATTGGGGAATCAATTTGGGATTTACGGTAAACCTCAGTCGAATGTTGACTTTACTCCAAAATATGACAGGCTCTACGTGTTGAGAAAATTATGCATAATTGTCTAATCTCTAGTGAAACTCGTTTGGTTGTCACTTAAACAAAGTTATTGATATCTTAACAGACTCAAAAACGAGTTAACAATTGGACTACACGTCTTATATATAAAATTGTCGTGTCACAATGTTCCTTCCCGTACTCCTCCGAAACGGCTTTACTGATTCTCATGAAATTTTGTGAGCATATTGAGTAGGTCTGAGAATCGTTTGCCGGGGTAGCTAGTTTGTTATAACTTTGTCAATCTACGACAGGGGTGACCTTAAACAGTGGCGAACTCTGCACTCGACAGAGATTCGAAAACTGTGAGACATACACACGGTGTGTCTCCCGTAACAAAGTTGTTACGAACATTTACCCGCTATTTTCCCTATTTATGTCTTCATAAGAACCTTCTCCTGACAATTACTAACATAACTAAAAATAATTAGCAAAATTGGTCCATCCGTTTAGGGAATGCGTTGACTACGCGAAATAGAGATATAGTTTATGTACAGGGTTACTTTCTAAGGAACGACCATATTTTAGTAATAAAAGAGTTGAGGGCATAATGATAATACATTATATACAAATATTATTGCCAAAATGTAATACTTACTTTTACATCCATTCGTTTCAAATAGTCGGCGTTAATACTTCAGTCGTTGTCACGCTATGTTGTACCTAGTACGAGTCTGAGATTCCAACCCGGGATCTCAAGAAGTCAAGTCCGACGCCGGACCGCAAGACCACAGAGACAATAAGCTTCATTTATTATTGTAAAAACATGAGTTAATATTAAACATCGGTAAACTTTTAAAAATATATCAAGGCATATATTTTTATAAAACATAGACTGAAGTTTGTGGTTAAAATTCAATCACGAAGTAAATTTTGATTCCGAAGTTAGTTCCGAAACTCCAGCTGACACTAGTCCAACACCAACAGAGGTGGGGTACGGTCAGGG
>NJDD01002944.1:20899-33269 GCA_002245505.1 Calephelis nemesis
GGTAGAAATCTACAATATTTGTTTGGTTTGGGCAGATTCTATAACTTAATTGGGAGTTTCACCAACCGATTGAAAGACGGCAATAATTTTGACGGTAATAAAAGTTCTTGCATTATCAATAAAATTGTAATATATTAGTCTCAAATCTAACTTGGCCTGAAAATCCTCTTCTTAAGTAAATGTCATTGGAATATGTATTAAATTTAGCTCAACTTTGTGAGGGAAGAGGATGTGTTTTACGTTCCTCAGATGACTCATTAAGACACCAAATGCTTTCAATTACGCTCAAGACATTCATTTTGAATAATAAAATGTGGTAAGTTTGCATTAAAATTTAATGTTATCTCTTAAGTATTTTGTGAAATTGAAGAGCGGTGCTTTTTAGTAGAAGTACGAATGATTTAATTGGGGTAAGAAAAAAGGACTACATCTGCAAAAATACCAGGCCATTTTACTGTCCTACGAGTATGATGGGATCTCACATTTCAAGACTATTTAAGTATTAGCAGCAGCAGCAGTTTGATGTTTTTTTTTTAATAAAATTCAGTACCTAATTATTTTCTTTTATATGTATCTTAATAAATAATCAATGATGAATCATTTTATCGTTTTCTTTCGTAGTCATAATGTTTGTTAGTAAAGGATCATTACTGCTTATTAATACTTTTTATACAAAGCTGTATAAAACTGTATATACAAAGCTGTATTACTTACTAAATATACAAAGCTGTATACTGTAACTATTATATGCAACGTTACTTTGGAAGGACCGGCCAAATTTTAATATAAAGGAATTGAAGCTAAAGTGATAATGCGTTTTAAATATTACTGTCGCATTGTAATATTTACTTTTATGAACATTTGCTTAAAATAGTCCGCGTTAATACTTGGCTTGCTGTCACGCACGCTTTGTTGTTAGACTTGTTAATGCTCTTTCATAATATGGATCGCTACAAACTAGTTCAGTTATTTGAAGACTAGTGCGGTCTTCTAGTACTATTAGTTCAGTAGTACATTAGAAAAAGTTACGTCTCACGATTCTCACGCCCGTCATTGGATTAATTATATTTTGATTTTCCTTTAAACTTTACAGGCTTATGACTATCATTCTAAAATGTTTATGAGAAGTTTTATCTCCTTTTATAACGGCGTAATTAAAAATCAAAATACTTGCAACGGTATTTTTCCATTTTTTATACTTATTTATCTTATATTTTTAACCTTTACAAAATATATAACATAATTATATTAACGTTTTACGTGTAAAATGTGTTTAAAATATTTATCAAATTATTTCTAATATCAATCAAACTGATTCGATATGGTCTCTATTCCAATGATAGCAAAGGTCAAAGTCGAAATAACTTAACCTTATTTGTAATTCTCGTTCGGATACATCTTATTTATACGCCTTGTCCAATGAAAACGCGCGACAAACAATTCATTTTTCGTATTCATTCTATTTTTTGTCTATGATTCCGTTCTTGATGAAGTTGCGAACAATGTACTAAATGCACAATTAAGCATACCGTTACGGAATAGCTCGTTCTAGTTCCGTGAATTGAATTAATTCTTATTAGTTCCTAACACATAAACTAAGCGAGCCTATTTGTTGTACCTAGTACGAGTAGTACCCATGTATCTTGTACTCATGTTTTTTTTTTAATTTTAGTTTTTTCATTGATCGAAAGTGTTAATCGATTCCGAAACATTTCTCAAAATTTGGCTGGTGCTTTAGATGTAACCCTGTATTACCAGTATAACCCTATTTCCCTTGGTCATCGCATCTCGCGTTTGCGGATATACTATCTATTTTGCTAATTTTTTTGGTGTGTTAGGTACTGTCTGAAGAAGATTAATATGAATAGAAAAAAATGTAAAATTGCAAATGAGAAAAACAGTATTTTAATTTTTAACAGACAGGCTGACGGTAGCTATAAATGTTAGACGGTACGTAGTTCAACCAGGTCGGTTAGAAATAAAATGGATCGCCAAAATAGTGAGGCGCCAGGCGCAAACGTGACATTTATCATTTAATACTCGAGAAAGTTTAAACAACTTTGCGAAACTTTTTATTTTGAATAAACTGTTATAAGCTGTCAGTATACAGTACAAAGTTCACCGGGCTGGCTAGTACTATATATAGACAAACACTATCTCAAATATTAAGCACAGATGCGTTACATATCGTACACTATCGGCGCCATTAGGCCATCAATCACTCGCGTCAAGAAAACGTCTGCAATACGCCAACGTATTTCACGTGAACAACCGTAAATGTAACGGTTGGTATATCAAGCAATTTCATATCACATACATTTGACATGTAGTCGGGGAGCCCAAGAGAGGATTTGGGCAATTAGTCAATCGCATCAGATTATAATATGGGACATACTCGTTGTCTATACCATGGTTAAGCACCTCCATTATTTGTAAAATCTTTGAATGTATAAAATCACACGTTTGGATCATTTGTCTAATTTTTTTTGGCTTGATCTATACTCAAGCATGTCAATTTAAAGTACTATTCAAATTATGTGCTTTGGCTTTACACTTTTTACTATTTTTACACTTTATACTTTTATTTTTAAATTGGCTGACCTAATCTACATTTAATCGAAATGATAAATTATGTAGTAACAATTCTATATATAGATATCTTTCAAATTCGGATTTCCCAAGCTTGAAGAATATAATAAATAAATAAATCCCTGGAAAAGTCACACAAATTGAATCTAACCCCAAAGTAAAAAAAAATTATATGCTTGTGTTATGGGTGTTAGTCAACGATTCTAATACATAGAAATAAATAAATAGATACCAGAATAAATTTAATAAACACCCAGCTCCGGAAATGCAGACATCTAACTGTTTTTCACACAAATGCCTGCCCTCGTCGGGAATCGAACCCGAGCCTCACGGTTGGTCGACGTAGTTAGGCGTGTACGCTAGCCACTCGACCAACGAGGCGGTCATTTCCAAATATTTTAACGATTAAAACTTGACATACGGGAGTAGGACGGTTAAAAACTTCTTCTTAAAGGTCACTTATGTTTAGGTTGAGATAATTCCGTCATCGCCAACTAGGATATATTCTAACGCTAGCGTAATGTGATCAAGTTAATGTAATTGTTCTTTTATAATTTAAACGCTCACCGCACCCGTCAAATATTATTAACAATTTTTATTTTCCAGCTTTTAAACAACAAAGTCTGATAGGTCCCTGTAGTGCTAGAATGACAACACATTTCGCATCCTGGGCTCCCCTACTGATAAAGCAATTTAACATATTATATTTGACATATTATGAGAACTTGACAGAGGTATGTCGTTTTTTTAAATTAGGTGATTAATACATTTTTGTATGGTAGAATAAGCTCTTGACTTTCCTGATGCTAAAAGATAAGAGACGCCTATCAATGAATACAAAGACATGGAATTAAAAGAAAGGGAATGAAATTGGTGAACGAAACACATTTCACTTTAATTTAATTCTTATATTTTTTACTTCTTATCTTCAGCACTTGGTGCAATCCCTTCGTGATTCAATATCTACTTAGCTCAACTTGATGTACTGGCTACCTCGTTAGCCGAGTTGTTAACTTACTTGCCTGACTTCATCGCCTAACCGCAAGGCTTGCGTTAGATTACCGAAGGGGACTCTTAATAGTGTGTTTGTTTTGCATGTCTGGGTATAATAGGTGATTATTTAATTTTATTTGTATTTAGTTGTATGTTTAAGTAACACGCAACTTACGTATTCTACCTAGCTAGGGAAAAAAAATCGTAGTAAGCAGTAGTAACAGTAATAAATATTCTCTCTCTTTCTCTCTCTCTCTCTATCTCTCCCCCCCTCTCTCTCTCCGTCCCGTACACAAAACATTCGAACACACAACGAACACATCACGAAATCTAGACTCGAAATCGGAATTATTTTTTTTGTGGTGCGGTAGTGGCCTGTAGGCAACATCCTATTTTCACTATTCTCAAATCCGGTCCCAATTCCACCCACTTGTATGTAATATAAAAACGAGTAGGCTTAATAAAAACAAGTACAGAAATAACCCAAAAGTAAATAAGAAGCGCTCTATCTTGCCGTTGGCTACGATCTCTTGTTTCTGGAATTGGAAGGCGTGTATATTACAGCCGCAATATTTCTTGTTTGCTCGATGTTGGCAAAGTATAAGTTTTTCATGTTAAAACGTTTAATATTTTTTTGGTGATTAAACTTTTTATGGGATAATAAACAATATTTCCTCACAGTAAAAATTCGTCGCTTATATAGGTATAACATACTTCTACTGCAGGTCTATAGCGGGACAAGTGGAGAATTTCGATTGCTGACCTTCACAATCATTGCACCCAATCCATTACCCTCCATAAATGTGCCAGATTTGGAGAGACCATTCTAAAATAACGGCCGCGATTCTGTCGTGATATGAAACCTTTATATCTGTTTTGTTATTATAAAAAAAAAAACAAAAAAAAGTATCTTCACGCCCATATCCCCGAAGAGGTAGGCAGAGGCACAACCGCGGCACCCACGACTAGCCGACGACACTAAGTCCCACAATGTGATAGGTGGCAAGCCTATTGCCAACCGGGAACATATCCTATCCCGAGCAACATTTTTTTTTTATTAGAAAATTGAAAAAATCCAATTTTCTTTTTGTTGCCCGACCCGGGATTTGAACCCGGGACCTCATGCAGTCAAGTCCAACAACTGAACCGCTAGACCACAGAGGCGATAATTTTGTTATTATTTTACCTGAAATTCTTTGCACATGACCGAGATAAAGGAGCATGCTTTTTCACAATATTACATCAGTGATTTCTTTTATTCTTACTAAATGCGGTATATATCAGGTACGTATAAGAAATGCCTAATGGTGCGTTGCCATACTGAAAATAGCGTATTAAGCCTCTTACTTCGTACCATACCTCGTACATCAGCTGTAACCATATTTGAAAATTACAGTGACGAGCATTCGAATGTAGTGGAACCATTTGCCACAAAATTCTTTAAAAAAACTCATACCTAATTTTACAAAAGCTCCTCGTAAAACAGTTTTTCAATCACATTTACGTGTCTTTAAAACTGGATTATTATTTTTTTATCTCCTCTCTGCGTTAGTTTTGTACCTATACCTCGGGAAACGGGAGGCTATTGTCGTTACTAGTCTTAACAAGTACCACTTAGACAGTTACCACCAAAAAAACGTAAAACATTTGAGGCGGCACTATTAAGATATTGTACCTACTTTCAATAAAATAGTACAAAAATTACTAAGTATCTTCTCACCGTTATACTGAAAAAAAGTAGGTAGAAACACCCACGAGTACACAAAAATACAACTTAATCCAACAATGTGATAGGTCGCAAACCTGTCGTCGAACGACAGTAATTAAATCCAGAGATCGTTTTTATTAAAAAAAAAACAGTATTTTTTTTTACATCCGTAAACCCGATAGAGTAGACCGGGGTACAATCCTATCTATCTGGATAATCTGTAAAACACATAGTATAAAACGAAATTGGTTTACGTGTTAATTAATTATTTAAATTTTTCATTTTACTCCTTTATATCCGCTTTAGTGAGCAGATTTAAAACCTTTATACTACCTTCTTTTTAACCAAAAGTATCTGGCAACCAAATTTAATTACGATCGATTCAGCAGATGAGGCTTGTATCGCGGTCGTGTTATATACAGACAGACGGACAAACATTTTGAAAATGTGTTTTCGATCCATTTTTTTCGTTTGCACCTAGTTTTTAAATATCTTTAACGTACAGAATCCACTCTTCTAAAGTATTATTACAAGTTAAGATTACGCTCTAAAAATGTACTCTAAAATTATATATCATGTGGCAAATTGTCGGTTATAGGAAAATCTTTCAGGCGTGTGTAATACATTATACCCTCTCTTAAAGCCTTATCTCAAATTGCATGCCGAAGTGGACAAACATTATATCATATTGTATGTCGTACTCGTTTCGCCTTAGGAGAGTGCGGGATGCACTCTCCTAAGGCGAAACAATGTATAGGAGATAAACTTGCTCATAGAACCTTCATGAGCAATATGAAAAAATATGTTGCTATTTCGTTAAATGTATAATATCTATGTACGTGCCTTAGATATTGTCTTTGACTGACGCCACGTAAAATGAAACTATAAGCCTATATTTACATGTGCATAATATGTATGCGCTTTTTCTTGTTAAAGATACGCAAACAAGCATAAGGGTAAGAAACAACCGTGACCAATATATATCATAGATGTTACAGGCGTGTAGCTGTCCGACATGACCGAGCATGTAACTAATTACTACCCAACTACCTTAACCTTTCTGCATAAAGAATTATAAGTATTGCAAAACGTTTCAAAACTTAGCTTTAGCATGGGATAAGTTTGAACGATCACTTAAATATCATTTGCATAATAAAGTAACTAAACTTGAGTTAGTAGTTTCGTACATATTTAACTAGAAGTACTGCACCTTAGCCTCGATACCAATATAAGCTTCAGGCAGTATGTTATATTCCTTTACTATAAGGTTGTATTTTCTTTGATATTTTTCTCATAAATGAAAGGTCTAGTTGTTAAAATGTATGAAGTACAAAGTACTTATGCACTTTATAGTTGATAGTGAAACTCTTTTGACCTTCTCAACCTTTGGTTACCTTTAAGGCTATTCTGAAATTTAAGGTGTAAAATTCACGAAATGTTACCAAAGTATGAACACTTTTATATAAGTATGAAGTACAATTTTTTTTGTATATTTCTTAGACTTAAAAAGGGCCTTGTATGAATATAACTAATCGACACTATATATCGCTCGTATACACTTCTTTTGAACTTTAAAGAGTCTAGTTAATTCCACAGAATTCCCCCAAATAGGAATACCGTACTGCAAAACGGAAGAAACATACCCGTGATAAGGTAACAAAGATGCCTTTAATCCTGACACTTCTCTAATTCTTCTCAAAACATATACAAACCTATCGATTTTATTGCAAAGTGAATCAATATGCGTTTTCCAGTTACAAAATTTATCGATTTTTATTCCTACGAATTTAGATTTTTTTTATTTTACAATCTACATTTTCAATAGTAGTATTATTTAAAATAACATTTATTTTTTTAGTATCTCTCTATGATGTGGTTGAAATTCAAATATTTTTGTCTTCGTAAGATTTATTTTTAGGTTATTTTCATTTAACCATTCTGTCACTTTAGTCAAAGTTTTACTTGTTTCTTCAAATAAACCATTTTTATTTTTACTCTTGGTGTGAAGTGTAGTATCATCAGCAAATAAAATTGAATCATGATTGATAGCATCAGGCAAATTTTTAATGTAAATAAAAAAAGTAATGGCCCAAAAACTCTACCGTGTGGTACACCGCAGTCATTAAAAAGGTAATTTGTAGTATAAACTTTCTTGTGGTTTCCACTTACTTTTATTATCTCAACACATTGCTTTCTATTCTCTAAATAGCTTTTAAACCACTCTAATGTATTACATTTAATGTCATATCTCTCAAGTTTTGTTAACAAAATTTTATGTGATACAAAATCAAACGCTTTACTCATATCTAAAAATACAGCAAGAGGATATTTTTTTACTTTATAGACATTCAGTTACTTTTTTAACTAAGTCGAAACATGCATATACCGTAGTCCTGCGTTTTCTAAATCCATATTGATTATTTTGTAATAATTTAAACTGAAGTTAATAACTGTATAATTTTATGACAAATTTTTACAATTACTTTTCAAAAATCTTAGAAATTACTGGAATTAAAGTTATTGATCTATAATTGCCCATGTTACACATATCCCGTTTTTTAAATAATGGCTTGACAATAGACTTTTTTAAACGATCAGAATATTTTCCTTCTACAAATGATAAATTAATTACACGACAAAGAGGATTTAATATAATAGTGGCAACATTCTTTAATATTATTGTGCTTATGTTGTCATAGCCAGTTGCTGTGGTGTTTTTCAAATTATGTATAACCTTAAGTAAATAATGCTTATCAACGGGGGTCAAAAACATAGTTTTACTATGATTATACAAGGAGACTTTTTGCTATTTGTAGAACAAGCCTGATTTGTATAATGAGATTTAGTCTGATTTAAATAGAACTCATTGAAATTATTACAAATTTCTTAAGCATTAGTATATACCGAGTTATATATTTTAACTTGTTATATTTCTTTTTTAGACATTTTATTTTAAAACGTACTTTTAATTATATTCCATGAAGCTTTGCGATTATTAGAAGACTGTTCAATATATTTTAACTATGCCTGTTTCTGAGACTTTAGTTTATATTTAGGTAATACTAGATTAAGATAGATTTTAATACTAGATAATATTAGATTTAGATATTCTATATAATATTACTGTGCAAGTTAATATACACAATGTAATTTATGTACCTGGTTAGTAACCCAGATTAGCACTAGGTTAGCATGTTTTAAGACGGAAGCATACGGAATACTTTATATCAACTTGGGTAAGGATCCACCAACCTCTAATTTCATAAATAAACTTTTCAAGCTCTGGTAGAGTTTATACTCTTCATCGTTAGCATTTGGTTGACTTAATTGTATATACGTACTTTTAAAACAGCACGTTGGATGTAAAAAAAGTATTGTGAAAAAGTAGCAGTGCTATTTCGAAAAGTATGTTTACACATCCTGCCAATTCGGACAATGTTTATTGTGATATCAAAAGGCGTCGAATACAAATATCTGCAGAAGAATTTGTAGAATTCTATCTAATAACAGCAATTTCCTCATTTCCTGTCCATCAATGGAAGCTAATACTTGAAGGTAAAATGGACGGCATCGAACTGAATGTATTGCGCGTATGTTACGATTTCGAAACCGCTTTAGAAATTGCCCCGTGGCTGGACTCCATGTTGGATTTTTATCTATTCAGCTACATATTATGCATCCATAAAAGCAAGTAAAATTTCAGTGTTTATTTTTAATATTAAAATAACCGCTTTTTACTACATGTTTATGATTCTATATACGGTACATATGGCAAAATAACATTTATTACAATTTATGTCTGTCAGTTTTTTAGGTCAATCTCTAAAATGGCTGGACCTATTTTAACGAGACTTTCACGGGGAGGTACCTGATGTAATAGGGAGCAACTTAGGCTACTATCTTTACGCCCATATCTCCGAAAAGGTAGGCAGAGGAACAACCCGGTCAGCCACGACTAGCCGATGACACTAAGTCCCACAATGTGATAGGTGGCAAGCCTATCGCCAACCGGGCACATATCTAATTCCGAGCAACATTTTTTATTTAGAAAATTGGAAAAACAAAATTTTCTTTTTGTTGTTCGACCCGGAATACGATCCCGGGACCTCACGCACTCAAGTCCAACACCTGATTCGCTCATGCACTCAAGACCACAAAGGCTAGTTTTATTTAATACTTAGGCTAAGCCGGCGTGCAGCAACTTGCCCAGCTAACATCCACATCATATTCCAGAGGGAGCAGAGTAGGGTACCCGGTATAGGTACTTGCACAATCGACCTAACATCCTCGCCGCAGGGCAGTGATGTCCCTATAACATCTACGGCGTCTATAGGCCATGGCTATCCCTTACATCAGGAAACCTGTGTGTTTATTCGCTGACCTCTCACTCAAAAAACACTATTTTGTTTAATTTCACCCGCGCAAAGTCCTACACCGGAACGCTTGTCTAAAAGTTATATAGTGCTCCTAAAATAAATGGTACCTATTTATCATTGACATAGTTTTAAAAGTTGAACTCTACTTTATTTCATTGAAATAAACGTAAGTACTTAATACCCACACACATTTAAGCTTTGATTTAGGAAACCTTATATTATTATCAGTTAACATTATATCATCCCACTGTTAGTTGTACGGATTAAGTCCATCTTACGGCGAAATGAAGCGGAATTATACGTCCTTTTATCATGGCAACCAGAATTAATTATTTCGTTAATTAATTACAGTTTATTTGGCCTCAAGTTATTAAGATTAAGCCTACATTAAGCTGTTGGTTGAGTTATTTATATTATCACTTTTATTTAAAACATTTGTAGTAACTTAAGAGGTTAGAGAAAGAAAAAGCGTGGTATTGGAGAAATGTAAGTACCTTCATCCCACTATCGCTGAAGAGAAAGTCAGAGGTACAACCACGACACCCGCTATAAAAGGCACTTTTTCATGGGCTTGCTCATGTAAAAAAGTCAACCCAACATTTGACCCAGTGGACCACAGGGGCGATGAATTTATATCCGTCATATGAACATTTGTGAGATTGTAAATCAAAGAAGTAGCTGGGTTTTCTGATAGTAAGAAATTCACGTCGTCTATAAACAGAAAAGATGGCGATGGTGCGTTGCCTGTATGCATTGACAAGTTTGCCAGGTATCTAGTGTCTGAAACACAACAATGGCGACCGCTGTCGGTTTGGCCATTGAATACAATGACACCAGTCAAGGAAAATTTTGTCAAAATTTCAAAGTGCAGCATCAGCGCGCTCTACAAAAAATTTTCAGTTCTTACGACCATCTTAGGAAAGCATTGTCTTGTGTTTTTCCATGGATACAATACAGGGAACGTTCTTATTTGTTGAGTATTTTTTAACAATAAATAACTTAGTACAATGAACCTCAAGTTGAGGTTGAGGTCCTCAATCCACTTGATGGAAATCCGAGAAAGGATCAAAGATGGAAGTGTACCAAGTTAGAGGTTTGAGTATGTTGTTAGATACGGTGACTTGTTAAGTTTCTAGATATATATAAGCAATGCTTACTTTGGATACACTTGATAATCACATCTTTGTGGTCTAGCGGTCCGATGTGCTTTCTTTTTTTTATGATATTGGAAGTCAAACAAGAAAGCAGATTTCCTGATTGTAAGGAATAGGTAAGGCAGTGGTACCAATCCGGGCGAGTCTCAGCAAAACTCTAGCACTTGGTAGAATGTAAAGGTGTTAGTGACGGAAAGCCTACGCTCGCCTTTTACTGTCTGGCAGGAAGGCAGCCCGGACCAACACGGGAAAAGAAGCTTTGTGTTCTTATTTTTCTGAAGTTTTGTGTTCTAATTTTTGAGTCTATACGTAGTCTGTAATACACATGTTAAGGTTTTCAAAGCATTAAAAGTATTTTGTTATTGAATCTACAGTGAGCAATTTAATTTCAATCTTTCCAAGGATGAAACAACTCTTTCTGAGAGGTTTAAAAATTGGTGCCGTATTTATAAATGCAAAAAAATATATTAATTAAAATGTTATGTTTGTTAATAAATTACCGAAATAGTAATTTGTTGTGTATACTTTTAAAGTAGGTTGGTGGTGCCGCACAGGTTGATTGTTTTTACTTTAGTGGTGGATTCCACCTCTTCTTGGGGCCAGAAATAACTTCAGTAAAATAAAGTGCGGCAATGTATTGACTAACTTATTTGTTCTATAAAGTTTTGTCTTGTTCTTTTTATGTTGAAACTTTTGTTCTATACAGTTTTTCTGAATATTATCTTCACATTTTGACTAATTCGCTGATTATAAATGTAATATATTATGTAGTTATAGCGGTTGTAGATCCAATAGATTATTACTTAATATCTATTATCCACTGCGAGGCAAAATGTAGTTCAGTGTATTTGACTTCTGGTTACAAACCCAAAACGTAAATACCTCTCTTATATATAAATATTGATCCCCATTTCCCGCGATCGTTATATCACGTCTGAACAAATGGACAATTGTTACTATTTATTGTGTGATTGTGTTGGTTGTTATAAGGAGAAGGTTCATATGAAGACAAAAACCTAAAAATTATAGAGAAAATGAAAAAAATAAAACAATATATTTTTTTAAACAAACTGTGTCTAGCTGTTATTGTCAAAAAAATGCGTAAATCACCGGATTAGCTTGTGGTGATGTAATATATTTACCATTATATGCTCCTAATTATGTGTAATCCAGCTGTGAAAACCGCATTCAAATCTTGAATCTAGATCCATGCAATCGTAATCGGTATCGCATATGTCCTCTTGAATACAACACTGGCAAATTATTATAATTTTGTTAAAAATAAACAACAAAATATTTTATCGAAATCGTCGAATTTTTTTGTAACTTAATGTTAATAATCCGCTAGTTAATGTTAAATCAAGTTTCAAGAGTAACCCTCTTGTTCAGTAGCTTCGAAGTGATAACGTGACCTACAAAAAAGTTTTTCTTTAATTTCTGTTACTCTTTTTTATCGCCCCTTATCAGTTTTTGCAAAAATATTTAATGTACAGATACACTATCTGATTATATGTATTGATAAAGAGTTTAAAGAGAGAGAGTGGATGGGT
>NJDD01002944.1:54461-90283 GCA_002245505.1 Calephelis nemesis
TGTGTTGTGTATGCACGTGTGTGTCTTTCGGTGGCTTCATAACTTATGAACGAATAGACCTGTTTCGATGCAAATTTTTTTGTTAGGAACCTGACGTGATCGAGATGAATCTTGGCTGCATTACGATTTTTTGTGGTTTTGGAAGGCAAACAAGCAGATGAATTTCCTTATGGTAAGAAATTCACGCCGCCTAGATATACCAAAGGTAGTAAATTATGCGTTTTCAACCTGAGGCCGGGATGTTAGACCTCGAATAAAAGCAAATTTACCAGCTACCTTATTCTCTGATTCGGAGCACTGTGGTCATGTCTTGTTGACGTATAGGTTTTGGCAGGGGTTAATTTTCGTTTATTATTTTAAAGATTTTTATGAGTATTTTCATAAATTTCTACAGCTGAAAGAAATAAAAGAAACTGAAAGCTTAAATATAGATTCAAGGCCGTCTATCCGTCTATTCGTCCGTCTGCATGCCACAACTCATAACCACTTTATTTTTCTAAGTTATGAATATTTCGCAGCAAAAACTTGGTTAGCGGTTTATAGAATTAATAAACCACTTTACGATTTTTATAAAAAAAATGGGGAAGTGCTCCACTTACATGGGACGGATACCTACCCAAAAAACATTTTTCATAAAATTTACCAATAATGTTTATTTTAGATAATGATTTAGAACCTAGCTATGGCTATAGGGATGTTCAGTAATCGAATACCGAAAGTTAAAGAATAATGGCGAGCGTTCATACATTGAGAGACCCAAAACTATAAAGTAATATTGATTAATTTACTTTTTGAGTCCGATTATGCCTTGCTCCTTTCAAATCGACTATCACAAAAATGTTTTATTTTTGTGAAAGTTTTTTAACACATACTCCAAAAACAAAAATAAGACAAGTTACACTCCGGGAGTGCCGGCAGAAGTGAAAACTTGAAAACCTACTAACGTTGTGCATTTTTGAGATTTTGGAATGGTTAGGGAATAATTTTGCGCGAATTGCTTTAATTATCAGTATGAAAGTACAATCATTTATGCACAAATATTATTTTCGTAATATTATCAATAACCTGCGTTTGGCTTGACAAAAACTCGCTAAAGTATGACCACGTGACGGCTAGAAGCGTCGTCATATTATCTGTGCATCGAACATTGCTCGTCTAACCATAAAGCTTAGTTTCAAAATGGAACAAATAGAACAATGTCAGTTGACATTATACGTATCTGTTATCTGTGAGAATGTAATGGTAGGTATATTGCGGCGTATTAATTATCCATTGCCCATCCTATAGTCTAAGGAAATATCTAAGCAATACAAAAACAGCAATAAATCTACGTTTTAATTTAGATCTCACGCCATCTTATTCGCGCATGCGCAGTGCGCTGTCTTACGATCTGACGGTCTGACACGAGTTTAGAAGTTTTTACCCATTCCAAAAAAAGTGTGCAACGCCGCTAAAGATCCTCGTCCACCCTTTCTGAACGGTTTGCCAAAGATTCACAAAGATGGTTGTCCAAAACGTCCAGTTGTTTCTTATATTGGTGCATCAGCGTATAGTTTATCGAAATCTTTAAACGACGTTTACACCCCAACCCCAACCCCCATAGCATAAAGAATAGTTTATATCTGGTCAACATGATCAGAGACATAGTGTTACCAAATCGGTGTAGATTAGTTTCTTTGGATGTAGAAAGTTTATTCTCAAATGTCCCTTCAGAAGAGTGTATAAATTTAATGGAAAAAATGTTAATACGGCAGCGTCAACAACCAGGAAAAATAAATGAAATTGGAGACATGACCAGAACTTGTATGAAACAAAATTATTTTAGGTACAATTTTCATTACTACATTCAAAAGGAGGGTCTAGCTATGGGTTCTCCCCTAAGTTCTTTGATGGCCGAGTTTTTTATGGATATCTTTGGAAGACAACATATTGTAGGTAAAAACATATAATATTACAGATATTATAACATATATTATTACAGATACATGGACGATACAATAGTATGTTGGACTGGTACACAAACGTTTTTGGACGTTTTTGTGAATAATATAAATAAGAAACACTCCAAAATTAAATTTAAATTTAAGTTAGAGATCTAAGAAGAAAATTCGTTAAATTTTCCTGATCTGACCATAACTAGGGTAGATAATAGGCACCACTTTGAGATCTTCCGCAAGCCAACTTATACTGATACGACTATTTCTGCGTCATCGTGTCATCCTTGGCAACATAAAATGTTTGCGTTCAATAGCTACGTACATAGACTTTTATCAATCCCTTTAAGTCAGGAAAGTTACAAAAAAGGAGTTAAGCATAATTTGTCAAATGGTAGATGCAAACGGTTATAATAGCAACATTGTTATAAGTTTAATGTGAAATAAAACGAAGAAAGCAATATTACGATTACTTTATGCCTTGCAACCAGCAAATACTGTAAGGTAAATCTAGTTTCACTTATGAGGGACTAATTTTCGAAAAAATTAAACGCTCTCTAAAGTCCAATCATATACACGTTGCTTTTAAAACACGTAATCCGTTAAGAAAAATTTGTAATGGTAAGGACAAATTAGACAATAAAGATAAGTCAGGTATTTATAGGTTTCAGTGTTCTGAATGTAACGGAACATACGTAGGTCAAACAGGTCGTAGTTTTCAAACACGTTACAAAGAACACATAGCGGCGTTCAGAAAGAAACATTTCAATAAATCCCATTTTGCAAAACATCTTTTGGAAGCTGGTCACAATTTGGCTAGTGATCACTCCTTCGAAATAATTCATACTTGTGAAAAAAGAATTAGACTAATCATTTTGGAACAATTAGAAATCATAAAAGACAATAATGTGTCCAGAACATTGTTGAATGAACAAATAAATATATCGAATAAATAAATATATTTTTACGAATTTTTAGCAGCAATGGAGTCGCACAAAATTCCACAATCGATTCGTGAAGCAGTTACGAATAATTTATATAGGGGCGTTTGGTCTAAATAAAGCGCAATCAAGGCGGCGGCAAGTCACTCTTGTGTCGTCGTTTGTACGGTACAGTTGATTTCCTGAGGATGCCTCGGTATCGAGGGGAAACGTACGTCGAGTGCGATTTGGTGTTCTCTGTGGTGCGTTCTTCGACAAAGTTGGCGAAAGACGTGACAAATGGTTTTGTTTCCCGTGTTCGGACTTTATTTGTGATGTGGTCGCGTAGGTGGGAGATGGGAACTTTAGGCAGGGTTGTCACATGTAAAAACGTGACAATTTATATTGTTTCCCGAGTTCTTCCTATATTCGTGTTCTGGTCGCGGAGGTGGGTGGTGAGAACGTTAGTTAGGCTTGTCACATTCTGTGTCGTTTGAAGAATTATTTGCCACAACAGTTAAACTGCTTAAGCGGACTTAGCAAAATAAAGGCTTATTTTACATCTGTTATAATGGATTTCCGCAAAGTAACGCCTGATTCAATAAAATATCTTACAACTACTTACTTTTGCTACACATGTTTTTTTCCTATTAGCCGCCAAACTAAAATTATTTTTTTACCGATAATGGGTGGTTTTTTAAATACAATTTTACTGAAATTACTGCTAACTAAACTTGTTTAACTTGCATACTTTATTTTCCAAACAAATCAAAAGAAATGGATCATTTTAGACTTAAAATATGGGACAATTCAACTCATGAGGTTTTAATCAACAACAATTTACATGTTTTGTCTATTTTTAGATATTACTACCATTGAAAGAAGACGGTGAAACTTAAAACTTTTGAGGGAGTGCGTAACAAAATTAGCACCGTTGGCGAGACCTAGGTTCGTTTTTTGACAGGAGCAGGTAAAAATAATTTTATTTGTGTATTGAATTTAGGCAGACTAAAACGACAAATCTTATATCACGATACAGAAGACTTTTAAACATACTGATGTTATAAATGCGTAAGTCTGTCTGTCTGTCTATAATAATATCATGGCTTAATCATCCAAACCGATTTTGATAAAATTTGATAATCATTAACTATATGCAGTCAAGACCCAAGTTTAGACATCGGTTATTGTTTTCATAAATAAATTCACAAAGAAATGGAATGGTATGATCGCCTTTGAGGTTTAGCCGCCTCTAGTTTTTAGCAAGTTTAGGCAAGTCTAGTTTAGGCAAGTTTTCACACACATTGTTATAAACCTACTAAACGCTATGTGTCAAGTATATAATTTTTTATTAAAACTTGCCAAGTAACATCATTAAAAGTACAGAAAAAAATTAAAAAAAATATCAGGAAACTGCTGAAAAAACAGGTTTGCGTTCCTGTAAGTATTAGAATTTCAGCTATTTAACATGATATTTATTCAGAATCTACTTTTCAAACTGTGGAAAATTAAGTGTGCATTCCTGTAACTATTTTTAACTGAGGTATGTGTATGGAACTTAATACTTATTTTGATCTCACTTCTTTTATATCTGAAGCATTCCCATATTATCGAACTTGGCAGCCTTTCACATTTATGTTTTGGGTGGGATTTCTTTTATTTTTGTAAGGTTGTTTATTTTATTTTTAATTTATACGTACGAGTATATAATAAATAATCTCCGTACACCTATAAAGTGTACCTACTTACAAATAGTTAAAACAATAACAACATATTTAGTTGGTACCTAAGTAAGTATGTTACCTACCAGCATTATAATTGGTGGCCTATTGTGTACCCTAGAATGGGCAATGTAGTGCAGTGGCATCTCACTATTAGTTAATCTTTGAGCACTCTATGATCGTGAAACCGCCGCGCCGGACGTCTGCCGAGCTGACGAGTAGCTAAGTATATAAAATATCTGAATCCGACCGACACCTTTATTTTCTTGAATTTTTAACCATGGATTTAGCGCATAAGTATTGGTTTGGTAGTGACCCTGCTTTGCACGCCGTATGCCGTCGCGGGTTCGATTCACGCGACAGACAAGCACAGACGTTTGTCTTGTGTCGGGCACATTTATCAATAATCTGGGTATACATGTAGATGCCTACTTAAATAAGTACTTAAAGTATCTTCAAGCCCATATCTCCGAAGAATTACGCAGAGGCACAACCAGGGCACCCACGACTAGCCGAATACACTAAAATCCACAACGTGATAGTTGGCAAGCCTATTGCCAACCGGGCACATATCCAATCCCGAGCAACATTTTTTTTATTAGAAAATTGGGAAAACCAAATTTTCTTTTTGTTGCCCGACCCGGGATTTGAACCCGGGACCTCATGCAGTCAAGTCCAACACCTGAACCGCTAGACTACAGTACTTACTTTTTACTTATTCATTTTCGCTCCATACTTGTAGTGGATCAAAGTTACAAAGTAGGTATTTTTTAATTTTGAAAATGACTCACATGTGGTCGTTTTTAGATTTTTACTTTAATTTGACTAAATACAAACCTTCGTAATGAATTTTAGGTTCGTACGACCATTGGAAGATAGATCCATTTAGTTCGTTTTAGTTCCTTAGGGGTATAAATTTACAGCTTCACTATTTTTGAAACTGACTCACACTTGGTTTTACTTTGACGTAAAGACCTACCTCCATGCCAAATTTCAAGGCAATACGACCATTGGAAGTGGTCTAGGTTTTAAATGAGTAAGTCAGTCAGTCAGTGAGTGTATAGTAAAAATAGCGATTTTCTGACGTCAATATCTCAAGAATTATAATAGGTATATTATTGAAATTTTGTATTTTAGATAAGTAAGGAAGTCTCAACAGATACTAGAAATTTCATATGTGTAGATAAAATAAATTTTGAGTTAAAGGTGGATCGAAATTGGCCCGAAATGGTTCGTGTAATATAATCCACGGCCGGTGTGTCGCTTTTGTTTTGATCTAACTTGGCGGACACACTGCCGTGTGTCTAGATAAACCCAGTTACGAAATATTTTTTAATTAAATTATTAAATTTATTCTGGTATATATTTAAGTATTTATAATATGTATTAGTATCGTTGACAAACACCCATAACACAAACATATAATTTGCTTATTTGGGTTTGGGTTCAATATGTGACTTGCCCAGGGATATTTATTTATTTATTTACTTTTGTTTCAGTAAATTTTAATTACAAAAAAAGAAATAAGAGCGTTTTTCCTCTCAACTCGTGAAGCAGTTGGAATGAGAGATGTCAGTTTCATGGTACATAAAGCTTTTATGGAGACACACGGCTTCTGGCGGCCGACCGCGGTCTTATAAAGGACAACAACATTTTTCTATTTAACTAGTGAATTTAATCACAATTGTATGGTTAAGAAGGCAAAAAACAAGTGGTTTATTGAGAAGTATGTACAAATATCGTCAATACGTAGATAAAATATATTTGATATTTTCCATCGTCGGCACTTGGTAAAATTTCCAAATATTCATATTTTTAACAAATAAACACTTGTACTGTTTTACGTATCACTTATAATTTACTATATTGTAAATAGTCTACCGGTTTCCCTTAAAACAACATCATCAGGGCTAAAACTATAACTATTAAACATTATGTTTGATTTGTAAAAATAAATTGATGTATAATGGGTAGATACAAAAAACTTTATAACGATGTACAACGGAGTTGCCAGTTATTGATTCTTTCACCACTTTAAATGGTGAAAATAGTACTATTTTAGAAAGTATTAGAAAAACATGTCAATTGCCTCCCCTAATTAATAAGTTACTAAAGTAAATTTACTATTTTACACATATCTAGACAAAATTTGATGTGTCAAGATCTTAGCTACGACATTGACAACGACTGTAAAACGGGCTCTGGCTGGAGTCTTTTTAAAAAAATAATAATTTAACACTTAAAGATATGTACTTGGTTATTCAAATATTTATTGTAGCAACTTACGTTTGACTAAAGTACTGGATGTAAAATAAAGATATAGAATATTGAGGTGAAATAGAAAAAGTAGGTATAGCAAGATATGCTTCAGATCTGATCCGTATTCAATCCCCGGGACGTGCAAATAAAATTTTAAATAAGTGTTTTCGATTTTCTAATAGAAATGACGTTGCCCGGGAGTGAATAAGTGCATGGTTGGCGATAGGCTTGCCAACTATCACATTGTGGGACTTAGTGTCTTCGGCTAATCATGGGTGCCCTGGTTGTGCTTCAGCCTACCTCTTGAGGGATGTGAATGTAAAGTTACTATTTATGCTCTGCCTTTGAACTGATTGAAGACTATCTGACACTGACTGGCATTTGCGGATATGTACGTGAAATATGACTGTATGGGAAAGGATAACTAAGTGGAAGACAATGTTAGGTAAGATGTAAGGAGTACAGTGTTAGAGGTATACTAGTGCTTCAATAAAAATTGAAACCTTAAGGCTTTGTATCGTAACTCTGCCACTAAGCTCTAGTCACGGTGTTAGTGATAAAAAACTGACGCTTGTTTATATCACGCTCATTTTGAGACTCAGTAGACCTATTTGTATGAAAGTTAGTTGAAACAATTTAAAATGAGAGTTGTTATAATATCTGTAACTAGCTATTTCGGCGAAATTTCGTTACGAAGCGGAGGATAAGATACCCGGTAAACTTACCTTTGCTCGAGGCCTAGAATCCCGGTCTAAGGTTGGCAACGCACCGTTACCACCTTTGGTGTCTCAAGAAGGCGTGCATTTCTTACCATCAGGAAATCCGTCTGCTTGTTTGCCTTCCAATATCATAAAAAAAATGTCTCATATGTTTCATCTCTTTTCGTTTTGTTCCATTTGAAAAAGAAAGTATGCATCTAAAATAAATTTAGTTTGTGACCACACGAATCACCAATATCATCTGCGACGATGAACTCATTTAGTAGGTCTGTATAATATCGCTAGCATCAATAATCGGATAATAACTCCATCAGCTCCACCAACCAAGACACCAGCCCACTCCAGCTCGTAAAAGGCGAACACAAGCTTACGGTCAGTAACACCGTGACTCCTCTGACTAGGTTGTAAAGTTTCGCACCAACTTGTCTGGATTGGTAGCCGAGGCCTTGTATCCCGGCCACAGTACTGCCACACTATTACCACCTTTGGTGTCTGTGGCATAAATTTCCGTCCGTCTACTTGTTTTCCTTCCAATACCATAAGAAACGACAGTAATGAAATTGAAGTCTGTTCTCTTTCTATGTTTTCTGCATTAGAATGTTATTGTTGACTTTTGTATTGTATTTGACATCTGGATTTCATCCAAACCGCTGTACAACATTTTTCAATATTAGAACATAATATTTTTTATCAAATTTAGAAAGACCTAGCGCGTGCCAAATTTCTTTTAATATGAGTTTTTATATCTGCCATCTATGAAGTGTTTGAAACATTTTATTTTATTCATATTTCTTGAACGTCTCTTTTTCTTCTTCGAATTGAATTCAAGTTTTTACATCATAAATGTATGTATGTCGTACTACAAACTCATGTAAGTTTAACAAGAAAGTGCTTTTATGATTCATAACGGAAAATTTTACACAATAAAACACTAACAAATGAAGTCGACTTTGTATATATGAACTCCAAAGCGGATAACATTCATGTATTTTGAATTAAATAATTATCATAAACTTATCCCGAAATATTTGCAACAATCGCAGCAAGATTGCTTCTTTTTGCAGAGTTTCTTATTTCATGTCCTGTCAAGTTTGAAAGTTATTCTTACATATGTAATTTTCAATCCAATAAAGAATACCCCAATAGAATTAGAACAGCACTTTTCGAGATAATTCTGAACATATAGACATACAAACCTTCATACGTACGGGTCAAATAGAGAACTTCTTATTTCAATTCAGTTAAAAACTAATTGTATTATCTACTTATTTATTTATACACCTAATAACTACAGGTTTGGAAAGATTTTTAAGCGAGTTTGTTACTTGATAATACTAGGCTTATTTTGATGGTACAGATTAAGACTGAAGGATGTGTAAAAATTAAAATTGAATATTTTTTTGAAATTAATGTTTATTTTTTAAATCAAACACACGTGCAAATAAACTCATCTTCACTCCAAGTCCTTTATGGGGTAGGTAGAGAGTATCGAGTACAAAATCTCACAATCCATGTAGACCATCCATGATCCAGCCTTTCTTTTCCATTTTTGTAATATTACGACGGTGGTTTCAGATACTCCAATCACTGTAGAATGTCAACCTAGATCTCCCCAGGTACTTACATCCATCCACATTCTCATTGTATATCTGCTTTGTCAATCTTTTATCTATCATACTTTTCACATGACTGAAACAGTGGAACGATATGACTTTTCTCGTCACACTCTTTCACTTTCACTTTCTTTCAATTACACTCTTTCTCGATTCACAATGTTGCAAATGCGGTCATTGAGAGAGATTTTCCGTAGCGCTCTTATCCGATCGCATTTACCCTATTTCATGCTTTTTCTGACATATTCTTGCTTCCAGACGACAACGTTGGGATAAGCATAGAATTATGCAACAGCGATTCAATCATACAATTTGTAAAAGCATACTTTTGAATTATTTTCAATTTCTATAAATTTTAAAGAAAGAAAAAATTTCGCCCCAGACAGGATTTGAACCTGTAACCTTTCGTCTCAAGCCGACGAATGCTCTAACCAATTGAGCTACTAAGGATTCAAGTCCCGTGGCGAAATTTTTTCTTTCTTTAAAATTTATAGAATACTATCCCAAGCACAGGGCAAGTGCCAAAATAAAAATATTTTCATTTTATTCAAATGTAAAAAAAAACCGGCCAAGTAAGTGTAGGACTTGCGCATCGAGGGAAAAATAAATTTTAAACTTACAGAAAACCCATAATGAAACTAGGGCGGACATTATAATAATACTGTTTCTCAACAGCGTTATTTTGTTAAAAATATCCTTTTAATTTATGTTTCTAATTAATTAAAAACCATTTCATTTTATACGAGAGCAGAAAGTATGCCGGCAAAGAGAAGCTTACTTTTATCACAGTTATAAAAGTAGTAACTATAGGGAGTATTTTTATTTAGTGAAGGTAAACGCAATGAATTACCGTAGAATTTTTATGTAATTAAAATAGAATTAATATTCCTAGACCATAGGACAGAATATTATCTATGTGTCTTCTTTTGCATGGTCTTCTTTGTAATCTTCCTAACATTAAGTTGACTTTATAAGGTCCTGAGTTTGATCTCTGGTTTACGCAATAAATAGAAAATACAAGTGTTTTGAAGTGAAACTTTTTTAGAATCGTTGTGATTTCAAACCGGACGCAACGAAGAAAACGACAGTTTAGTTAAGATACACAGATACAAAAATATGTAAGATTATATTTATTTATCTCATTCTTTTATCGATTTATTAAAGGTTTACTTCTATCATGTGTCAAATCAAAAATCAAAATCAAAAATCGTTTATTTACTGTAGCTGTGATTACATGGTGCAATTAAATTACTGCAGCATCCTTTTAGGTAAACCATTCCTGTGCCCGGAGGCTGCGCTCTTCCATACGATTCTTAAATAGATAATTTAAATCAGTTTTCCAAAAACTTTTACTTATGTTACTTGTTCTAATACTAATTAAGTGACTAACCTTATGTTAACATCATTGTATACTAGATATTTATCATGATACATTTAAAACCTAGAGTATTCAAGCGTGAGTGTGTGTGTGTGTTTGTTTTCGTAAATGTTTGAGAGTATATGAATATTTTAATGCTATACAAGTGTATTTATTTATTAGCTTTGTTATTTAGATTAACTTATTTTCTTATCTTCTCTAACAGATTTTCCGTTTCTATATAAGTTTTATTGCATAAGTATTTAGTAATAGTAGTTTTACATTCTCGGTAAATTTTTGAATATATTTTTATCTGTTAGTTAATTTTATGATATAAGTTAGCTACACGTTTTAAAAATTGTATGCTAGCAAATATGGTTTTGGTTATGGGAACTGTTACAACATTATCGTTCCTTTGTCTAGTGTTTATGTTAGGCTTATGGGTTAGGGCTTCATGCTTTTTTAATAATATGTTTAAGATATACAGCTTTCGAACTGACAGGACACCACTGAGTTTGTAGAGGTCATCTGTTGGAAAGTGCTGTTTCTTGTAATACATATTCTTTAGTAGGCTCTTTGAGCTCTCTTTACCTCCAAAAATCGTGTTTTAAATGTTCCATCCCATAGCGGGATACAATAACAAATAATAGAGTATGCTAAGGCAACATATATGTTATTTAGTAAGTTTTTAGATGTGTGTCTGGGAAATATTTGTCTTTCCAATTCCAAGTCTTGTCCAGTTAAATTTTCTAATTTTCATTGCAATATGGTCTATTTGGGAATACCAATAAAGTCTCTGATCAATTTAAACTCCCCAGTATTTTATTTGATCTACTCTACTAATGCACGGGCAGCTGCACGTAATACTTCTAGTTAATTCACTACAAGAATGTATTTTAATATTAAAGTCTAGGCTAAGTTGCAAATTATTTTTGAATGAAAAGCATACATAGTTGGTTTTCGAAGTATTGAGGGTGAGAAGGTTGTTATTAAACCACTCACTAATCAGAACTAGGCCCTTTTTAGCATAGGCTTTAACATCGTACCAGTTTGAACCATTGAAAACAATGGCATAGCGTCGGCATACGAGAATATTTTTGCGTTTTTAATACTCATGTTACAGAGATCATTTATATAAATGAGAAAAAGGGTAGGTCCAAGAACGTTTCCCTGGGGATCTCTACCTGAAACTCCAATGTTATCGCTCTAGCATTTCTTTAAATAGTGCTAATTCGGTGCCTCTAATTTCTATTTTTTCGTATTTGTATTCAAGGATGGACAGAGATACTGTGTCAAAATCCTTTCTTAGATCTACAAAAGATGCCAAACATTTATTTGCTTTGTCGAGATGATCTGAAATTTTGGAGGTTAAGGATATCACCGCATCTGCGGTTGATATGCCTAGTTGAAAACCGTATTGAGATCCTGATAGAATGTTAAATTTAGTAAGATAATTCAATAGCCTATTATTTTATGTTTTTTCTATAATTTTGAATAAAGCTGGGAGCACGGAAATGGGTCTGTAATCATTCTTGAACACAGGGTAATAATTAATTTTTTTAAAGTATTTGAGAATATACCTTCTTCTTAAAAGATAAATTAGTTAGATGAGAAATAATTGGTACAATCGCCAGACTTATAAATTTAAGATATTTAGTGGTGATATTATCCCAACCAGGAGCACTGCTTAATTTCAAATTATTAATAATGCTTTGTATTTAAGCGATATCTATATCTAACAACACAAAAGATAGAATTTAGGTATTTTTTTATTTACACTTACGCCATCAAAATAATTGTTGATATAGTTAGCTGATTCAATAGATGTAAATTTTATTTGAGCTAATTCTTTAATTAATGAGTATCTTACTTTTGTCTGAATAAGTTAGATTTTTGTTACTAATAGTAAAATTGTGGGACTTAGTTTCAGATAATCGTGTGTGCCTTGGTATTCGTGTGTTCCTCTGCCTACCTCTTGAAGGTTACTACAGACAAATACTTTTAAAGAAAATTAGTTATTTTTAAAGTTTGTTGTGTGTGTTACGCTTGCCAATCTCGTTTGCAATGGTGAGATTAGAAACAAAAGAGTTGAATTGAAAGGAAGTGTAAGTGTCAAAAAAGAGAAAGAATTATTCATACTGTTTGGTAGTGTAGTAAGAATGGCTGATGAAAGATTGAAAAATAAAAACACAATGCGAGTGTGACTATAAATATCCAGACAGTTTCAGATTGACTTTCCATGACCAAAACGCTCTGACACTACCGAAGATGGTACCAATAGTCTTCGCAGCCAGCATGTTTGTTTGAAAGGGGTCATGAATGTGAAAGAAGTTCTGTATGTCTCTAGAGAAAACGTGGCATTCGAGAGTGTGTGTGAGTATGTATTTAAATATTCAATAAATCACCAACAAAACGATGTAGTTATCAATCAGACCGCTACAATAACCCTGTATTATGGAAGGGTTGTATTGTCCCTGAAATATTCCATTGCACGGGTCGCTGGATGTAGATATTGGAACCATATTCGTTCGTCCTTCTTCGGTCCTCAACCTTTTGATAATAGTTACGGTCGTACTTACCCATAGTTTGAATGAATTTGCTTAGAATTAGCTATTTTCCTCTTTATTCCGCTCGAATAACTTTTGGTAAACAGTAATCTATATACGAGTATTAACACGTGAAGCAAAAACTTTTGGACTCCTCTTTACGAAAATTCCGCTGACGGAGGAGCATAAAATTTGGCACACTTATAGTTTATATGTAGGAGAAGTGCAGGACGCTACTATTTAGTACATTAAATCAATAAATAAATAAAACATTACCTACACTACCATGCATATGACACACACAAACAAATATATTGATGATAACGATAAAAGATCACAGATGGCGCACTAAAAAGTTTGGAAACAGAGTAGTTCGTCTTGAGAAATAAAGATGGCGTTCTTATCAACAAGATATTAAAATTTATTATGGTCGAATTTCGACCAACAGGCGACCACTAGTTAAGATTAAAAGGTGCAAGTATTCTTTGAGTTTACCGTATGGAATGTGATCTCTGTCCACGAACTGCTGCAATATCAGAAGTCTCCAACGTGTGATAGAAGTGATTCGTTACGATAATCGAAAATGTCAATATTTTATCTGTTTCGTTTTGTTCTCAGATATTTTAACGATAATTTAATCATGATCCAGATTTATTGATCACGCCTTCCAACAAATGTCACCTTGGTGGAAACTGTTCTATCATCTTCCGATTATGTTTGTTCCACAAGGATTAAATCATGAGATGTGATCTTTGCGTCATCATTAGTATTACCAATGTCATAAAAAGGTACCAATATTGTGTTACAAATTAAAAATTAGTTTCCTTATTTCTAATGGATTTGAATACGATTTTAATGGGATACATGGTTGTTGATATTATATTTTACGAAAAAAATGAGTTATCGATCCTTCGCCTTACAACTTTATTGTATTTTACAAATCATTTATAAATGGATGTAAACGTCAGTAAAAATGTTTATGCAAGCAATAGTTAGTTTGTCTTCAAAAAGCGTATTTTTATTATGAAGTTGTATAAGAGTTGTATAAACTCTGGTACTGAAATATAGGTGAAAACAAAGATGGCCAAAACCTAGAGTTTAATATTGATTTTAATATTATGCAACTAAAGATATTTAAAAAACACGATTTCATCGTTAACACAAACATAAAATGATGACAGAATACCAAGCTGACTAAGATAAGAGCCCACTTAGTGTCAATTTTTTTTAACCCAGGAAATAATAGCTCATCCCCCTTTATCAGTTTGATTATTCTATAAGTTTGATTATATTTTGTTTATTCCAATATTATAGGTGCGTAACTATCGTGTTGCCGGGGTACGTGCCCAATTCTGCAAGTATATGTATTGTAATCTCGAAACGGAAACATGTTAGAACCCTTATATAGGAATAACCAAGGCGTGAATCCCCACCCGGGCAAGTAGATGCACAGCACTCGACCACCAGTGGTCTTGCTTTTCCAACCAGGGCATTTTTGACTAGCTGAAAACACACATCATAATGTGGTAGATGAAAAGCCTTCACCAACCGGACACATACCCAAACGCCAATGTTCAATTTTTATTAGAAAATTTAAAAAAAAAGAAAATTTGTTATTGTTGCCATTTTAGACTTTAAATGGCAAAGTTTAATTAATTAGACTTTAGGTCTAAAATTAATCCATTTAGACCTAATTCAAAAATACTAACTGAGTAGCAGAGACTCAATTGAAATTGAAAAACATTTCTATGTCTTAAAAAGGAGACAAATGGAGAAGTAGCCTAATAAAAATTAATTACTGGCACTCATGGGCATCCGTAGCATGAGGAGTATCAGCGATTCCTTTCAATATTCAGTTCTCCCGAATACCTGAATCTCAGATACCTGATTTTTTACAAAGTTAAACTATTGAAAAAGGTTTAGATACAAACACAAGTTTGTTTTCCATTATTTTTGGAACAATAAAGGCATACAGTTATTTATCAAAGCATGCGTACATTATCATACATCTTTGTTATATTTGAATAGAAAAACAAATCATATCCCATGTGACATCCAAAAGGATTGGAAGCAGCTACCTCGGTTCGTTACCTTTGTAGCGAAAACTGATTGTAACTTAAATCTACCGTAAGTTGTTTTATATATAAAAGTACGTTTTCGTCTCCATGAGCTATGGTTGTTTTTGTTTTTGACATAGGCTTAAGCATGTAACATTAATCTGACAAGTTTAATTAATTTGCTTCAAGTTCACGTTTACAAAAGTAGGTGTAAATGTTTCAAATGAGTTTACGACTATGTCATAATTTATATGACAGACATCATGATCATACGTGACAGGGTATTAGGTAAAAATGTAGCTTGACTAGCTCCTTGAGTTTAGTTTGCCGGCATCGAGAAAATATACGATACACTGATTTCTTTGTTTGTGCATTAGATTGAAGATAATTTAAGAACAGTAAAAGTGTCTCCTTGGTCGAGGGGTTAACATTCTTGCCTAGTTTCCCCGATCAACCGCTACGCTTAGGTTCGATTCACGATGGGGACACTCCTTTGTGTGTTGAATTTTTACATGTCTGCATTTCCGGGTCTGGGTGTTTATTGAATTCATTCTGGTGACTATTTCACTATTTTCGTGTATTAATATTGTTAGCTAGTACCATAATATAAACAAACAATCTGCTTACTTTGGGGTTACATTCAATTGGTGTGAAAAAATGTAAAACTGCAAGAAATAAGAAATAGACTTTAATTTCAATAACTAAATCGTCTAAGTGCACAGACATTGTGCATTTTTTTCGAATTTCCTGGCCTCGTCAGTTACAGACTTGGTGGCAATGGCAATATCTCGGAAAAACGTTCTTTAAAAAAATCGAATTTTCAAAATAGGCTCTGAAATAACGAATAAATTGATTTACATACATAAAAAATGAAGGAGTCGAATGTATAACCTCCTCCTCTTTTTGAAGTTGGTTAAAAATTATGTAAAGTGTTACCAAAATCCACTAATTTTTCTTCCGATGGGATAGCTGCCTGGTTAGTAAGAGGTTTGCTACCACAGTGGGGAACTGCAATGTACCTTCGACTAATCGAGAGTGCTCTGGTTGAACTTCTCCTCTTCGAAGGTACGGGCGTAAAGATACTTTTACTAATAAAACCAACAAATATAATATCCATATCTTTAACTTAATATTTAGAAAAGAGTATTCCAAAAGTCTTATCACGTATTCTATAAATGATGTAGTAAACGGCATCGACAGGCGCCGTCAATGTCGTCTGTGTCCCGAAATGATAATGTCATTTGTGATATGTCAATTTTATTTCCGTTACATGTTCATCGCCCAATACATCTGTTTTTGTGAAATATATATAAAATACTAGATAAGAACGAAGAACGGCTTAGCTCGGATAAAATGTGACTCATAATATACATCTAGGTGCAAAACGGTTTTCAAGGAACAATAAAGGTATAACTAAGTAAGACATAGATTCGTATAGCTTCACATTGTCTTTAATAAATATAGTAAATAAAAATTGTCAAAGTTTTTACACAAATAGTTTTTATTTTAAATCAACATTTAAAGTAAAGTAACATAAAGTAACGTACTTGTCTAGGAATGTTCTCTATTAAATATCACAAAACAGAACTCTTATTAACTACCCAAGATGGGGACTGTGATTTCTCTGTCAACACATTAGAATTTAACAAAATACTCGACAATCCGAATTTTGCGGATATATGTAGTCGACTCAAAATCATTATTTTTTTATGTTTTATTATTCAGGTAAGGTTTCAATCGAGTCTACCGTACCCCTTGACGAAATTATTAATATAGACTAGCCACTGCGTGTGGATATATATTAAGTGCCAAATGTTACGATCCTTGCAGACCTACCTGGTTCCCTCCACATTCATTACCCTTTTAATACGAATTCCACTTTTTTTTTCATATACGAAATTCGAAGGTTTCAGAGACTCTTGACACATTCTTTACATATAAACAAACCAACGAAACACGCCTTTACTCATTTTAACACTCATTATTTTCAATTCCACTTTTCACAGGTTTCATTGTTACAAATGCTATCAGCGAGCGTTACAATACAAATTTTGTGCGGGTATGTCTATTTATTGATAAGCTTTTCTTCTGTAACCCGTGTAGTGACCGGGATCAACTCCCGTATTGATCCAGATGTCTTGTATTGAAAAGACCTATCTCCCTGTCAGCTTACAACAGGCAATCATAGGTTAAACGTTTCATTACCAACAAGTGCGAATGGTGGTTTAAAATGTTCGTGAAGTTCTGTGCAGCAACTTGCTCATGTTGAGATCCAATTCCTTACCTATTCCTGTCACCATAATAAATGAACATCGTCATGCTCATAATTTTAAAGCCAGTAGGCTTACACAAAACTCATTTGACCAAATACCTCGGCCACATGACAGCAACGACATGACTACATCTATGGTGTATAGGTCATGGTCATCGCTAGATATTACAGGTCCTTCGCTGTCCTGTATCCTGGGTCTCAATGCAAAAGAGTACCAGCTACCTTACCCTCTGGACCTGAACATAACACTTTAAATATGACTCCAGGAATAGTTAAAGCGGTGGATCCTCACTGTGGCAATTAAGAACAAAATTTTACCACCAGTGGTCTTTCTGGCAATGACTGAGATCAACTCTTACGAACTACTAGACAAGATTGCAAATGGTCTACTCTACAAAGAAGACGCGGATCTACACGAAGATATTCTCGTCTTGATGCCATTCAAATATTTGAGTATTTTACATTATTCTATCTTACTAACTATATAAATAAAATTCTTAACTAAGGGTCAAACACAAATGTACATTAGACTGATATTTAAATAAATGCCCCATAAAAATGTTACTGCAAATTCAGAAATGCAAAAAGCATTAAATCGCTTGAAAATATTTAATTGAATCATTGCAACAAAATTTGCTGATTACGTAAACACTTTTTCAATACACATTCCATACCCATTCCCATTCCTAATTCGAAGTGTCGTTTGGACCGGTGAATTTTCCACTTTTCCGCTCAGCGCTTTAAGCTAAATGAGTGTTCATCCCTTTATCGTAATCCGTGCCGTATAATCCTTGTCCTATTAGGCCTGACTCAAATAGACGTAATCGCCTTGGGTCGCACTAGGCAAAGATTAACAGCCCAGCGCTTAATATGATATTTGCTTCTATATAGACGTTCTAGACAACCGCAAACACAACTCTCAACAATAAGAGCATCAGAGGAAACTTTGTTGTTAACTACCGATTGTTATAAAACTAGCTTTTGCCCGCGGTTTCGCACGCGTTAAAGTCGAAATAAAACTGTTTTCCTTTCCCTATGCCGTTAAGATTTTTGCTGTCTTTAAAATCGCTTCTGTGGTCTAGCGGTCCGGGTGTTGAACTTGAGTGCTTGAGGTCCCGGGTTCGGGTCCCGGGTCGGGCAACACAAATAAAATTTGTTTTTTCCAATTTAATAATAAAAAAACGTTGCTCGGGATTGGATATGTGCCCGGATGGCGATAGGCTTGCCACCTATCACATTGTGGGACTTAGTGACTTCGGCTATTCGTGGGTGCCCTGTTTGTGCCTCTGCGGACCCCTTGGTGGATTAGGGCATGAAAATGCACTTTAAAATAATAACTTTAAAAACAGACCTTTTTATGGTGCACAATACCGCAGTAAATTATATCGGAGTTTGCAATTTAAGCCTTAAAAATCGCATTTATTTACGTCATCACGTTACAAATCTCATAAATAATTATTAGTGTTACTCTAGTATGTTATACATGCATTATTCAATGCATGCAAACATAGAAACAGACAGACAAGAGGAAGCGACTTTGTTTTATACCATGTAGTGATTGGGATTAAATCTACGGTCGAAACGGATTCAAGCTAATATTTACAATTAGTGTTTACAGCCGTCTAGAATGTAATGTTTTGTCTCGTTCTTTCAACGCAATTGAAAGAAGGAGACAAACACATTAGTGCAATTAGAGTAACTTGAGCGCTACAATTCTTAAGACGACTCTTCTATATTAAGAGATATTGTAATTAATAATATCCTCGTTGTTTAAAATTCGCTTAAAAATCGAACAAGTTTTAACAGGTTTGAAACCGCCTCTTCATATGATTTATTCTTTATACAATAATTAATAATTGTTTGGAAAGTTATGTTTTATTTTCCGATTTTTTAGCAGTAAAACTTATGTAAATATGTTTGCAATAACATAGCCATGTGTTGTTATTTTTCTTTTATACGATCAAATGAAAGTAACTGTCATCAATGTAGGGTGAAGGACCCAATTAACAACACTCTAAGAGTAAGTCATAATTTAAGCTCATTTATCACGTTGTTAAATAATTTTTCAGCTATCATGACGAGTTCTCCCCTTTCAATATTCAATCAGTAATATGAAAGTTGGGCAAGAGTAAAAAATTACCGTCTCTCCATTTACTAGCACCATCACTTCCATTTATTGGCACAGAGTGAACCAATTAACAGCACTGTGATATTGGTATTCAAATTATATGAAATAAAAAATGTTCATTCTAATATCCTTCTTTATTAATTAAATATTCTAAAGAGTAATTCTGTAAGATTCTCTGTAAGCCAACATTTAAAAAAAAATACTTTACTTATAGTCTAATAGTATTTAAGTGACAAACGTACTTGACCGTCCGTGACCAATACGTCCTGTAATTTGATTGGAGTAAGTGCATATTGTTGAGTATTAAGACCTTCAAATTGCGCAATCCCAAGACAATCTTCAATGTTATTATCTGGTGGTTCTTTCGTTACCGCAGTAATGTCGACAAGTGGAATTTTATCTACTAAATCCTCTGCTATTATAACTGGAAACTTGTCAATGTTAAAAAATTCAAGTGCTTTGCAATTTTGAGCCTCAAAAACAGCTGCTTGGAATGTGGAGGCATCAGTTTTATGATTTTCAAAATAATAACAAATTTTCTTTAAAATGCTTTCTGTTTCTGTTAGAGCATCAAGCGGCGTTCTTTGTAGAAATGTTACGATTTCTTGCCCTACAATATTTTTTAAAGTTTTATATGTCATTAGTTTATTTTTATTACAATTTTCTTTTGGTTGTGATTTGAGATCTATTGTTCTTCATCATCTTTACTTCCTTTACCTAAACATTTTTTGTAATTAATGGCTTCAGAGTTCCCTGGACATAAGCCAGTAGTTCTGAATCCATTTATTACAGTTGTTTCTTTGACGCCAGCCTCTAAAGCCTCCTTAAGAACTGATACAAAATTGTCCTTTGTCAGAGTCTCCAAAGGGTGATCTCTCCTCCATTTCAAGACACTTTCCTTCCATGCATTTTTGAGAGGTCTAAAGGCTGACACGTCAGCTGGCTGTAGTACTCGTGTCGCGTTGGGGTATAAAGCAATCAAAATAATCTCAAATTTGCTGCACAATTCACTTACTTCAAGACTGAGATGTGTTTTGTGCCCGTCTACAAAAAGTATTACGGGAAATGTTGCTTTTCTTTTGATAAGGCATGGATGAAATACATTTTTGATATAATCTTAAAAAAGTTCTGATTTAAACACTACTAAGGGAGGTGTAACATTTCCATTGGCACAAAATGTGAAAAGCACACTTCATACACGTCTCTTTCTCCCCGTAATGAGATGACTTTGCCACTTTTAGGACATAACTGAAAGTTTGATTTGTCCCCATTAAAAATACGAGATGGGTCCTGTAAAATATTGAAGTAGTTGTTTTTTTTTTAAGATAAAGCTCAATTTCGCGGAACCACCCTTTGATATCTTTTTCTGTGACATTAGCACTAGCTGATGTAACAGCTTCGGCAGTACGTTCACTCAGTTCTGGATGACGACGCATAAAAAGGTCACACCAATTTTTACCTGGTATATTATCTTTAAAGGGGTTATCTCTTCCTGTCTTTTCTAAGAAATTTGCTACACTCAATTGTTAATCAGACTTTCTTTAAGAGAATCCTTTCCGACAGCAGTGTACAACCCACTGTACTAAAACTTCCTCTTCTTCATTCGATAATATCGGATCTGGGCCTGGTAGGTCTTTGCACGGCTTCCTTAACCGCGACTGAATAGTTCGTCTAGGTACATTATAAGTTTTTGAAGCCAATTTTTTGGACAAACCTTTTTTTACTGCATCTAAGGCTTTTAGAAGACTTTCGTTTGTGTATTATTTTTTTGTTTGTTATATTAACTTGCTTTGGTTTCATGGTAGGTGGGTCTGAAAAAAGAAAGATGATAAAATGCTAAGAAAACCAAATTATCAGCATGCTTTTGAACCTATTATCAGCACTATGCTGACAAATGGCAAATGCAGTTTCAGCACCATGCTAAAAATTAGATTACAAAGAAATATACTACTTTTACCAAAAAATAATAATCCTACGCATGTAGGAAACACGGTTTACATTAAAAAATATAGAATAAGTATTTTCATAGTATTTTCCATCTATCAGCACTGGTGCTGATAATTTAGGATTCGGAAAATTTTTGATCCATATATCAGCACTACATTTATTACTAAAATGTCACTATAAACTCAAATGATTCTTTTCAAATTATTGTCATAAACTATCTTAGAAATCAGACCCATAAAAAGTTTTAGTAAAAAATATCTTAATCTTCAATTATAGTACAAAATGTCAAAACGTGAACTTACTTTCGATCACAAGGAATAAGCCAAAATAAGTTGAACTGCATGGCACACACGTTACTTTACAAAGTATTCGCCACCTTGAAATCGGAATGCATTGGTGTTGCCAGGAGTAGGATTTCAAAAAAATCTATTTATTTATTTTTTGAAGTGGTCTAAATTCTACTGAGCCAAACCTTATAATTTTACTATTTATTCGAGGTGCTGATTATTTGGTGTAGTGCTAACATTTGGGTCAGTCGCCCTACTTGTTTATACCTGACAACCCTGGTAAATAACAGGCGACCCAACTTTTGGACATTTTATGCGTCTATACGTCGTATCCCGACGTATAGACGCATAAACGAAGTAATAATAGACGAAGTTTTTTATTTTTTATAAAAAAGAGTATTGTGTCATGGCTTTTGAAGTTAAGTTTAAATATATTTTCTAAAATACTAAATTTACTATAAAATATATTTCATACTATTATCAGCTCGGTTTAGTTCGACTTAGATTCGGATGTTACACCAATAGTAGATTAATTCCGGGAATTGGATATTACACATGTTTCTTTATACAATAAGATTATATGTTCCTCACAATCAATACCAACATCTACAACATATTAAAGACCAATCCATAACTTACCAAACTTTGGCCAATAACACGGATAGTTAAGAGAGTATTAGTTCAATACAGAAGGAAACAACAAAGGTCAGAAGATATATAAGGCAACAAATTGCCAATAAAAACCTACCAAAATGTTGTCGGTAAACGTTTCGGTCAAAGTTGTAAATCCGTTGGCTTGGGCTATAAATTCAAGGAAAATACAGAAAAGGAGTAAATACACTTACAGTTATAGACAGTTGCGTCATTGCAGGAGAGCTACATACTCGATTATAACCGAGATTATATGACGTGACATTTGAAAGTATCACAATTAAGAACAAGTAATATTATAACTAAAACTTGATATTTTTAAAACCTATGATTTATTGATACAAAAAAAATATTACATTTTAGGCAGTTTAAAACTGTTACGTAAAACTAAACACACAATTTGAAATTGTGCGCTTATTTCGATATTTTCGTCTCGCTCGCATCACTGCAACTTTTGTAAAAGCAAATATAAGTCAAATGTTTAAAGTTATATAAAACTTAAGCTTTTGTTATAACTACAACTACGTATTTCTACTAAATGACACCTTTACATGTTAGTTGTGTTTGAGACTATGAGTTTGGGGTTTTGCAAATCTATTGATTATAAACTAATAGATCACAAACAAAACAATCAAGATTGAAGGTGCTCAAGATTGAAGAGTGAAGCACAATGGAGGTGCTCAATTTAAAATAATTTGAAAAACATATTTTCTATAACTAAAACAGCTGTCCAATATTTAAAAACTATTAAATATTTATATTTTTTTTTAATTGTTCTAAAGAAAACAAAAAAATATGTAGGTATCTAACATTTTATTAATTCAGTTTAATTTAATTGGTGTTATATTATATTTAATCATTAATAGGTTACTATTAATGAATAAATTATTACTTTTGTTTTGTCAATTCTTGTATTTTTAATGTATGCATTTTTGTATGTATGCAAATTTTAATTTAAGGGGATAAAAGCTTAAAAGGTCATGCACTTAAATATTATTTCCAATTGGTAATTTTTTAAGTTTTAAAAACATTGATTTAAAACAATCCGCTAAAATTATTCAATTGTTGACACGATATTTCGTACCTAGTAAGAGTCACGTCATCAGCCTTCGAATAGGAACCAGTTTTATGCTTTGTTTTAGTTGTGACCATGCATCTTGTATTTGGCGTTATATAAATATGTACTATAAACTGACTTAATTAAATGTTTTGATTACTTCATAGATCGAAAGTGGTATTATTGATTCCGAATAGTTTTGCAAGATTGGGATGAAATTTCAAATGTCACGCTATGTAAACAATTTAACATGCGGTATGGAGTTTTGTTTCGTAATGACAAAAAAATTTAAAAAAATGGCGGCTGAAAGTTTTTTTGTATACGGAATACATCTCTATATTATGAGAGTTGAGGTTTTTGTACCCTCTTTTTATGTTTTTTAGATTCAAAGGCTTTTTGCAAAATTCGAAAGAAAGAGCTTAGTTCCAGTTTTGTAATTATAGTCTTGACAGACAATGTCAATAGGCATAACATAATTCCATACCGTTGAATTGTATTGTATTTAATAAATAATATATTTATAGTTTTTAAAGACAACATTATGATAAATGAATAAATTCTCTAAGTTAGATTCTGGCTCCTAATTTACAATAGCTCTTGGACTACACAAACTACCCGCTATTGCGATATCATGGGAACTATGGTAATATATTTTGAACAAGGAAATATGTTTCTTGGATATCTGATGTTCATTCTTCGAGGAATATAAGCGAAATAGAAATATTACTTTCAAGTTTTACATACTAGAAAGCAGAACTATCTCTAGCGTTATCATCGCTGTTTCAGCTTTTTTTATTTGAAAAAATAAAAGCAATAGGAACATACATTTCGATTTGGAGGCTTACATTTATTGTTAAAACTTATGTTTCCAAATGGGGCAAAGATATATGTAAAATACACGATTATATAATAGTAAAGTAATTGTTAGAAGTTGTTAATTGTATAATATAGGTACTTGTTGAATTTTTAGGAGGAAATTCTTGCAATAAATTGAAATTATTAACTTATTAATAGAGATTTTACTTATTGAGAGTATAGTGAGTGATCTCAAAAGTAGTAATGACGCGTTGCCAACCAAAGGCAAAGATTGGCCTCTAGCAAAAGTAGGCTTACAACAGAAAGCACTAACGTTGTGACGGTAAAAATAACTAAGGCGGTGGTACCAACCTGGGCGAGTCGCTTTAAAACTCTACCATCTAGTCAGATGTCATGGTTTTAGTGACGGTCAGCCCATGCTCACGAGCTGCCTACAGGAAGGCAGATGGTCTATTCTGCAAAGGGCCCTAATCAACGCGGGGAATAACTATATACCTACTTTAAAATTAATTTTGAAGTAAAACTCTTTTTTGATAAATGAAAGAAATTTGTAATCACACTTTTACACTCTTTTACACGCAGTTTTTACACTCACTTTGACAAAAAACTTAGTTCTTCAGCCTACTCTGTAAGGAAAATTAGACAGTTTACGGACTTACAGAGTGCAAGACATATCTATTTTATATATTATCTATACTACATATAATAAATCTGTATTTTTTTTTTATTGTAATTTTTTTTCTGTCTGTCTGTATGTTCAGGCATCACGTGAAAACTAACGGTTCGATTTCGATGAAACTTGGCATAATTATACCTTGTTATCCTGGGCATAAAATGGGATACTTTTCATCCTAGAAAAATACGTAGAAAAAATATAAATCTTAATTTTTGAGTTTTATCACACGAAGACCGACATCCGCGCGGAGAGAGTCTCGGGCGGAAGCTAGTTTTATATAAGGTTTTTTTATAATATGCTGTGACTTACTTGACACCGTCAATAAAACACAATTGAGGTTCTCTTTTAAAAAAAAAGATTTATTACGGTTAATTTACTGAAATAATAATAGAAAAAGAAAATATTTTTTTTCTCAACAAATCCTAACATGCCTGTCAAAAAAAGAAACAAATGAAAGAAACACATTTAATGTTATAAGCTACGGTGTCTGTTTGTTTATTAATTATTAATAATCCTTTTCAACAATTTTTACAAGTCTTACTTTAAGTTTTCTTTTACGACACGAAATGCCATGATTTTGACAGACCATAATTAATTATTCTTTCTCTCAATTTGAATGACAAGAATTCGAAAGAGAATTATAATTTTCTTTACACACATATTATATATAATAAATATAGATTTATTTACAAAAAATAGAGATATACACAGTGTAAGCACAAGAAATAAAAATAAGATAGCTTTACAAATGTTTCGCCTAAAAAACACCGAAGTGTTTATTTAGCGCTAGGCTTAATGTACAGCAAAATTCCTGAAAGTTTGACAAAAATATCGGAAACAAATTTTAAAAATTATTACAAAACGAGAAAAACTTATTATAGGATTGAGTAATATTTTGCTGACAAATCCTTTTGGACAACAGGATAAATTTTAATATAATACGGTTTCAGAATTAAATTCAATTACATAGTTTCCTATCCGTTCAACTGCTCGCTATTACTGTACTATATTTTTTAATTAAAACAATAATATGTTATAATTATATAATAATAAATGTTACATATAAAATATACTAATAAAAAAAAACAAACAAACTCCACAAAAACAATCACTGTATGTTATCGCTGAATTTTACACTACGTTCTGTGTAGTTTTTATTTCGCCTTCTGACGTATGAACTTGTATGAAGAATCAGCTGTCCTATTAACCAATCAAATAATCATCAAAAAAAACAATAATAATCAATCAAACCAATTACGAATAACCAGAAAATCAAATTCTCAGTCAAAACCATATTTTTTATGTATTTGAGTGTACTTCTTTCGTATGACACGTGCACGTGATGTGAGTGCGAACATATACGACATAGACTGGTTTCAACGGGTTTCAGTTTTGGCGCCATCGAGAGATGGAAGATTTATTATAATTATTGAATTTCGTGTTCATTAGTCAATTTTGGTAGCATTTGTACAATTTTATTCAGTTAAAGTGCATAAATGACATAATCATAAACAAATTATTGTATCCTGTATTTCCTCGTTGCCGTTACACTATATAAGAATATGTAATGCGGCCACCGTTTTACTTTGAAATCTGATATGAATTTTTTTGACCACTTATAACTAATTTTGAATAATTTCAACACGATTTTGTCAATTGGGTAAGTTTAAGCAAAATGTAACTTGACCTAATGGCAAATGCTTACACTAGTGGTAAAAAATAAAGCTAGAAAAAATGGTAAATAACATTAAACGCATTTCTCTTAAACGTGTTGCGCAATCAGGTTCAACAAAAATACGAAATTTTAGATAAAAGGTATTTAGTTTGTTAAATGTGAGACTACGTCAAGTTTAGTATACCTTTCAATTAATGATGTTTTGTAAACTAAATTACTAATCTTAAAATGTTCAATTCTTTGTTTAGAATCTAGTTGTAAAAGATCTTTTTATGTGATAAGCCCACCTTTTGTACTACTAATTAGTCCCTTATCAAAGTGTTCTGTTATCTCGTCTAGTTCCTTGCGTATGAAACTAGGTATTGAATAAATAAATGCAATGAGCTTGATATCTGAACCTTTACCATGAGTTGGTATAGATAACGTTTGGTAAGTTACGTGTCGAAATCCATAACAATTTTGGTCTAAAAATGTGTTTTTGTTAGTTACCAACAGAAGCGCTTTTCAAATTTTTCATGTAAATAATTTACAGAGACGGTAGCGAGTATATTGAACTTGACATACTGTAAACTCATGGTAAGGGCTCAGTTGCCTTATTTATTTAATTAGCGTCTAAAATAACGTTTTTGTTTTTTAGTTCTAGTGTACTTATATGCGAAAAACGTATCTCGAACTTTTTGTGTTTGTATTCATCATCAGTTGTCACAAGAAAAGTCTACAATGAAAACAGTCTAAAAAATGGCTGCATTATGATTGAAAATAGTTGTGGAGGTCTAGGAATTGTAAAGTAGCAAAACAGGCTCTTGTCAAAAAAAATGAAGGACGATTTGAATGCTGAAGAATAGTTTAAAAGTTTAAACTAATAATGTTTTTGGGCCAAACATTTTAATATAATTAAAGCTATGCAAGTTAAGATTGCGATAACTGACACTTTCAGTTAAACATTTTTGTGGGTTTTTTTTATTTCTTATGTTAAAAGTAAGTAGTCAGTGTGTGTATTCATGCCTGTATCCCCGTAGAGGCAGGCAGAAGAACAGCCAGGATTCCCCTAACTGTTCGAAGACATTAAGACCCATGATGTAATAGGTAGGCGGAACCGCAAGAAGTCAAGTCTAAAACCAAACCGATAGATCAGAAAGGCGACAACGTTAGAAGTAATATAGTGAAAATAAAATCCACACAGTAAATAATATTACTTAAACATACTTTAAGATCAAAATATGTTTTCGTTGAAGATACACTAAGAATATTAATTGGCAAAACACACTATTACATTGACTATCATGCCCTGTAATGTCTGTTGTTGCTATACTTATATTCATATGATTTAGCATATTTATCCATTATTGCGATACATGTCCATCGGTAGATTATGATTGTTGCCATTTTAACAGCATGTTTTTATTTCGTTCAAAATTGTATATTTCTGAATTTCTATAACTGCGGCGCCTCAATGCTTTTTTATCCCAACTTGTCCCAACCATCACTTATTGAACCCACAGAAAGACGAGTTTTTATCTCAACTAGATAAGATTCGCCACCATACGTACTGAAATCGTTTACGGAATCCCGTTTTAAACAAAATTTACTCATAGGTTCAATCGTTTTTTTTCTTTTCGAAATAAAAACTAAGTAATGGTGCTGATCATTGAGTAAAAAAATGTCACCAATACTGGGTCATCCAAAAACGACAAATAACAGTTACTAGTCATTTAATTTTGTGTACATTTATGAACTAAAATACATTATATCTTATACCTTTAAATGAGCAATTCTTGTATATATAATATATATAATTGGAATCTCGGAATCTGCTCCAACGATTTTCATGAAATTTAGTACGTAGGGTGTTTTGGGGGCCACAAATCGATCTAGCTAGGAATCATTCAAAAAAAAATACCGAGCGAAGCTCGGACATCCAGATATTATGTATTACATCATGCATTATGTTTTTCCAAATTTTAATGTAAGAAAAAAAATCGACGAATGCTCTAATTATGTTGTTAATATTTAATAAAGTTTTGGTACTTTAATAAAAAATGTCTCCAAGTATAGTAAAATATGGCTAACTTGGCAACGTTGCTTCCATTCTGTACGGAATTAAAAAAACATACATAATTAATTAAGTGCTGTATAACTACAAAAACCAACTTCAACTATTTTATTAGGTCACGATTAGATACTTTTTTTTGCGAAAGATAACAATGTATATAAACATAAACATCCCACTTGTAGTTTTTGAGTTAAACTCAATAATAATTTACTAATCTCTGATAGCACTTGTGAGTACTATACTACTTATATTACTATTTTAACATTTATGACTTTATCAATGATTAAGGTATGTAAGTTTACAAATATTGTAAATGTTCTGGAATCTTCTGAGATTCCATCATCAGTCCTGAACTTCTTAGCAGTGGCAATTTGAAATCAATCGACATAAATTAAATAAGTTCAGGATTCGGACCTTAAACTGACCTTTACTCGCAACTTTATAATTGGATACATTTTACGAGATGTGCTTGAGCATTGTTAATTTTTTAATATATCTAACTAAATGAAAACTAAACATTCATTGTTTTAATATGATAGTAGCGGAACAAACCCAGTAATAACTTTACGATTTTAAAGTATCCATGATGATTTCTCTCTGTGTGCTATTTGAGCTAAGTAATCTCTGGAACGGCACGATGTTCCATCTTCCGATCATTATTAAATTTGTATTAAATCTACGGCCCAGACGGATGCGAACCCATGTTTACAATCAGTGTATAAAAACGTCTACAACGTTTGTCAATATGGCTTCCAACGACAATAACTTTGAAGGAAAGTTCGTTTTCATCTTTCGATTAGTATTGAATTTAAACCGGTTCCAGACGTTTGTGAATACGCCTTCCAACAATGGCAACTTCGAAGGAAAGTTGGTTTCTATCTTACGATTAGTTTTGAATTTGGATTAAAAGTAATCGTCCAGACGGATAACATCCAACATTTACAACCGTCTACATCCCCTATATTATTTCATTTAATGTTTAGCATTCTCAACAGCATTATAACCCTTTTAGAACCATCACATACAGATTATGCTCCCGCTTACAATCAAGGCTAATTAACAAACATCAAAGAACCACAGAACTATTATCAGATAATGAAATAGCTGCTATCTTGTGTACCAAATTGTCGATAACAAAGGCAAGCTGAACCGTGTAATGGGCGAGAGAATTTGGTCGGCGCGTTTCAAACGTGATTAGAGAACACGGAATTAATTCGAGATAAATAAGGCATTGTACAGTTATTACTTTAATTATATTTAAATCATATAAATATGAAAGAAAGAAGAAAGAAAGAAAATTATTTGTTTGCGGAAATATGTGTGTAAATGAGATGTTACAAAAATATTTAAGTATATCAACATATTTTAACATATTTTGGTGTGCAAATATTTTAACATTTATAATATAATATATAAGCCAATTATTTATATTTATAACTAGATTAATTATTTATTAATAAACATTTAATAACTATAATTGAATTTAACCCTGTCTACCGTAAACTACCACCGTTTCAAAACCTAGCCAGACAGGAGAATAAACGGCGAAACAAACTCCTCGGCAGCCATACCTTTCATTATATTTGGTTAATATTTATTAGTTGTTTTACTACAAATTCTTTTCTACAAGAAAATCTTTGACACTATAACATGTTTTATCTAACAACAAGTCAAATACCTTCCTTCGAAATCTTTTTAATGGAAGAGATTTGAGATTATCATGAATCCTCATTTCGAGTCGCCATCGCATTACGCTTAACCGCATGAACTGATTTTGATAATTATTTTATTTGTTGTGTTATTTATTGTCAGGAAAAGGTTCTAATGAAGAAAATACAGCAAAATAACAATGCTGTGATTTATACAAATTCTATGTGGCTGTTAATGTAAAAAGTAAGAAGCTGGTGATGTTATAAAAATAAATCTCTATTTCGCGTCGTCATCGTATCTTTTTTTTTTGAATGACTAATTTGTTGCTAATCTCGCGATTTTATGCAACTTCACCGAGCTTTCATCGTATCACGCGTGAACGGTTAGACTAAGTTTGCATATTTTTGTTGTGTTAGTTATTGTCAGAAGGAAAATTTGAAAAATTACAGGAAAAATTGGAAAAAATACTTAATTTATGGAAAGTGCTAGTGAGCTGGTACATTAAAAAATCCTCAAACTTGTACAAACAGAGAATCTATACTTTGATAAATAGCCAAAGAAGTAACGAGGTTAAAAATGTGTATCCCCTTTCTTTAATTAACAAAAAGTATTATTTGCTGGTGAAAAATTAAATTAAAATTAAACAGAGTAATTTAGGGACATCCAGTCAAACAATCTTTATTAAGTACACTCAATACAAATCCACAATTTATGTATGCTACTACAGAACCTTTCTGGATTGAGTCTGGCTCGTACTTGACCACTTTACTTCTTCGTAAAACATTTACTCTGTGCTGGTTTTGTTATTATTTGTTTTAGAAAATGTGAGCTCGCTTTTTGTATAATTTTGCATATTTACTTGTGTTTTGACTGTTTTTCGTACAACAAAACAAGTAATAAGAAATTATTATCATTTCAGTAAAAATTGTGACACATATTATTACGTTTGAAAATTACGAAGTCTACGAACAAATAAATAAACGTCTGATTAAAGAAAACAAAATGAAATGGTTAATGAATACTAAATTAATTTCATAATAAATATGAGATGAAATGTAAACTAGTACATTACAAATTTACTGTATTTTGAAGAGATTTGTTCAACTTCTGTAAGACATAAAAAATAATAATTGTAATCACTGAAACGCGTAAAATTTCCTGAATATATTGTGATAGGCTGCACAGTAATTAGATTTACACACATTACGTAAGTAATGTCTTCGATCGGTTAGCAGCTAGATTAAGCATCAATGGTTTTGAAGTGGCCTTGAGAATAAGAGTTCACATTTAAGTAAGAATTGAGTTATGGGTTCATTTTTAATTGTATATATTAAGTACTTTTATTTTTGTTGGTTCTGGTCTTCTGTGTAGAATAGAACACCTGCCTCTTTACATGTAAGGTCGTGGGTGGCAAATTGGTATGTAGAGGCACAACCAGGGCAACCGCAACTAGCCAAAGACATTAAATCCCAGTATGTGATAGGAGGCAAGTCTATCACCAACCATGCACATATCGAATTTCGGCAAACCTTTTTTTATTAGAAAATTAAAAATATATATTTTCTGTTATATTTTGTCATACTTAACAAGACTTTGATGTAACTTTTCCGTACAAGTAACCACCGCGTCAAGCTACGGCACTAAAATTTAATGTTTTTAAACTATAAAATTGACCATCCTTAAAATCTTTAAATCGCTTTCTGGATAAATTAACAAAGAGACGTTTTTAACATTTGATATGAAGTATTCAAATATTAAGATTTTCGCTTTGAGCTACACTGTAGCATCACGTACCTACCTAGTTAGGATAGTGATGAGATGTCAAAGATACGCAAAATTACTTTGTTATGATATTTTATTTATATAATTATAATTAATTAAATGTATCTTTACGCTCATATCCCCGAAGAGGTAGGCAGAGGCATAACCAGTGCACCCACGATTAGCCGAAGACACTAAGTCCCACAATGTGATAGGTGGCAAACCTATCGCCAACCGGGCACATATCCAATCCCGAGCAACATTTTTTTTATTAGAAAATAGGAAATGTCAAATTTTCTTTTTGTTGCCCGACCCGGGATTCGAACCCGGGATCTTATGCAGTCAAGTCCAACACCTGAACCGCTTGACCACAGAGGCGACACTTAAACAACATTAATTAATCGTTTATATAATTTAAAAATTTAGAAATATTACTCTCTTATTTCAACTTTTTATTTTAATCGAACGTTAATCTATTTGATCAAAATTATTGTTGATCTAGTAAACTTCATTATTCTGTCATATTAGTATACCTCTCGTGTATTCTGTAATATTGAGGCATTTGTAATATTATCCGAAGCTTCTTCTCTTCCGGTTTTACCAACTACCCATAATCAAGCAGTGTAAGACATTTAATGCAAAATAATTTCTAATCAACACACTCGTAGCTATCAGATATTTTAGAGTTTTGTGTCCTAATGGAAAAATACTCGACATGTTTGTCTATCCTTCCTTACGTCACAACCAATTTATTTTATTATATGGTTAGGGAAGATAAACAACTAGACTAAGTACTATTATATTATATTTGTATATATCATTAACTCACCTCAATAGCGTGATGTCGCCGGCTAGTCGTGTTGAAAGATGTAACGTTAACTATAATCCCTACTTGCGCGGACGCCGGTCGTCGGAGGCGAGAGGAGTGAGACAGGCGTGCACCCGAAATGCAAAACCAGTTCGAATGCATATCTCACGTCGGACGCATGCTGCATCGTACTTCGAGAATAAGTAAAGATATCTAGCCAAACGCGACTATTATCAGCTACGTAGTGTCGAATTTGTGTAAGGTGTATTATTGTAATACGCAATAAACTGTGTAGTGTATGTGGTGGTTTTTATTTTGGGACAATCGACCTCACAACGGCAAACATTAGACGTTATGGCGGCAGGAATAGGTAGGGCGTTGGTACCAATCCGGGCGAGTCGCTACGAAACTCTACCACCTAGTATACATCTGTCAAGGTCGCAGTAATCCTCGGGATTCTTTGACCCGTACTCTTTAATTCCACCTAGTAGGATGTCACGGTGCTAGTGATGGTAAGCCTATGCTTGCCTTTTACGAGCTTCTGTCAAAAAGACGCAGGGAAGTGAGGCCCCCAACGCCCGCTGTGTGATATACCGCTAGCGTAATTCAGTTAACTGACGAACGGCGGTCAAATCATTCCAATTTGGGTGAAAGTAAAATTGCTGACGCAAGACGGGAAGCAGCATTCTTATGAAAACTTTCACCCTGCTGCTGATCCCTAACCCATCCGCCAAGCGTGGGGATTACGGCAATACCCCCCCAATGACCAACTTCAAATTCCTTGACCCCCAGTCTCAGGCAGCTCCACTTAATTGAGTATACGGTAGCGGACTCGGTAACGGCTGAGAAGGGGGTGCAAAGAATCCCCGAACTTACTTAGACTTAGGCTATCAGCTGATGAACCTTGCCCTGGTAACGCAAGATTGTTTGGACAAGTTACGCTGGGACGTTGTGAGATTATCTGAAGTCCGAAGAGAGACTCGATAACCCTATTGTTCTACCACCGGGAAGGTGACACCCTGTCCCAGAGCGGTGTCACGTTTATCGTCCGGTCAACAACTGACGGAACGGAACGGAACAAAAACGGAAAATTCAGACATCTAAACGTTCATCAAACAAATGATGCTGCTCCTGCCTCCGTCGGGAGTCGAACCCGAGCTTCCCGGTTGGTCGGTGTTATTAGGCGTGTACGCTAGCCACTCGACCAACGAGGCGGTCATGTTCGAATCATATATTTTTTGTGCGATAATCAATAACTTTGTCGTTTTTGAACCGATTTAAAAATATTTCAAAGAACACGTTTACGAGGTGCTGACGATCTCAAGTCACCAAACCTGGAAATGATAATAGAATCGTGGAGATATCGATAAAAAATACTCTTTTTTTGTTTGGTTACAAATGACTAACTGAAATCACAAAAGTGTAGTTGCAGTTTTTCTGCTATAAAATTATTGTATAAGGGTCAGATTTTTTTTCAAGTTCCTAAAAATATGTTTTTTTCTTAGAATATCTTGAAGATTAGGATTCTTTGTTACACGAACAGTACATGTTTGCGTGAAAAAGTGTTACTTTTTTCAAGAAAAGGATCTTCACACCCTTATTCCCGGAGATCTTCACAGGTGCTACAAGCTCACCTACGAATAGCTGAAGCCACTAAGTCCCACATAATGATAAGTGGCAAGCCTATCGTTAACCGGAAACATATATTTGATCCCGAGCGACATTATTTTACTAGAAAATTGAATACAGATATTTTGTTTTGTTGCCTCAAGCGGGGATGGAAACCGAGACCTTAAGAAATCAAATCCAACGCCGAACTGCTAGGCTGCAGAGACATTTATAAAAAAAAAGAAAAAAAATGCAAATTGAAATGTATACTTATAACACCCAACTAGGTCAAGTCTGACTAAAAACTTTTCCAATAATGAAATACGACAAAATTCAACAAACAGGATTTGTTACCGACACGCGGTGGAAACTTTTCTAACATAAAATGTGTGGGCTCAGTCACACAGAGAGAGGGAGAGAGATCGTGTTACGTTAATTATTTCGAAACATGTACGAATAAAACACGCATTCCGAAGATAATGTGTTACAGACGGTTCGCGTAGTTAAAACGTTTCGGCGAGGAATTTGAGGTCCCCAATAATGAGACAGACATTTAAATATAATTGCTCAAAAACGGGGGGAATTTATATTTCGTTGGTTTGAGAGTCGGTTTCCAAATTTGCACCCACAGATTTTGGGAGTAAAATATTTCGTTAAGTACTTGGTACAGTTTTAAGACATGAAATTAATTTTAAGTACAAACTTTGTTAATCTTTGTTAAATAATTCTTCAAACAATTCAAACTTTGTTAAATAATTTGTTATCTTTGTTTATTCATGTCGTCTTTAAAACCAACACAAAAGTATGGGTTACAATAAGACATAACACATTTTTTTACAAGAGCATAATGTAAGAGAATAAGATATTATTTTGTTTAACATTTTCAATTTAATTTAAACCAAATATGAATAAATACAAAACCTTGATGCAACTGCATCGAATTGAATAGAGGAATTCTAGATAGTTGGAAACACTGGTTGTTAACAATGCTTGGTATCCGTTTAGATCGTAGGTTTAATCCAAAAGCAATAATACTCGAAAGATAGAAACCATCTGATATTTGTTAGAGGGTGTGTTTACAACCGTCTAGAACGTCGTTTATACATTTTACATTTCGACATGTGTTAATGAAGCGCACTATTTTAGGCAGCAGCCAGTAAAAAGCGATAAGAGGAGACTAGAAGCTAACCATTACCGAGAACATTAAAGTGAGGAAGCAGCAACGATTTAACTTCTGCACTAGATAAGTTTTCTTAAAAGGTTTTTATAACCAACTACCTCTCCTGGCGGTCTTCTTCCTTTCAGTT
>NJDD01002944.1:90712-104983 GCA_002245505.1 Calephelis nemesis
TCATAAACGTGCAAAGCCGGGGAAGGCCGCTACTATAGGATTAAAAAGGTATTGTTTTGTCATTTTCTCTGCAATTTTCCGGTTAATTTTTCTCCTAAGAACGTTATCCCGACAATAACTCATACAACAAAAAAGAATTAGCTTAATCGAACAAATAGTTCGGAAATTACGCGCACAACAACACATTTAGCGATTTATTTTATATTGTAGTTTAAGTATTTTGTTATGAAGTCATAGTACTTTAAGAAAACGATTTGCATTATGTTTACACTATCATCTTTCATGTTTGAATGGTTACCGTAGTATATTATTTACATGTCACGTTGTTTGTAGGCGATAAACTCCTAAACGACTTAACCGATTTTAATCACATTGAAATCACCGTATGCAGTTTGATCCGAATTGAAAGATAATTTAGCTTACATCTCAATTTATGATCAAAAAAATTACCATCCGAGCAAAGACGGAACAGACAGCTAGATTACAATAGGTATTATTATTACCTATTATGCGCTTATTGCCTTTAATTTAGTTCTCTCAGAGGCACCAGTAGAGGCGCTATTTAAGTTTTCATAGAAATTATATACGGAATCCTATTTAAGGAATCGAAATTTAACTGCTTTAAACTCATGGTAAAGGAAAAGGATGGCAGGTCAGGTATCAAGTTCTTGTATTGTTCAGTCCATCAATATCCGTTATTAATTAACATGTTTTAAATTCGTCGCTTCAGTGTTGGTTCGTCCGAACAATTACCGCATCATTATAAATATCTTACATACATACATACATATCTACCACTAACACTTTTTTTCAATCCCACTCTTTCTCGGACCTCACTGTTACGCATGCGGTCAGTGAGAGTTGCACCACAGATTTTCCGTAGTGCTATCAATTCGACTGCATTTATCCTGCCTCTTTCGTTTGCTGTTTCGAAATTTCGCAAGCGGGCGAATGCGTCCGAAATCGTGCAATAAAAAGCACCATGACGTTGAATGCAACTTTTTTAACTGGCTCAAAAAAAGGAGGAGGTTATCCCTTCGCCTTAAAGTTTTTTTTTAATTTTTTTTGTGTGTTTGTAACGCCATTACTCGGCCAATATAAAGTAGCCAAACGATTTGTGTTTTTTAGAAAGATAGATCATGATTCCGTGATTGTCCCAGCTGATATTAGTTTTATCGTGACCCGACTAGTGATTTTTGAGTTAGAGTTAATAGTGTATATATTTATTAATATAACAATAAGTGGTGCCAAGTTTTTGGACCCCTTTTTACAAAAATTGCGTGGACGCAGGAGCACAAAATTTGGCACACTTATAGTTTATGTGTACGAGAAGAGCAGAACGCTAATATTTTTCAATAATAATGCTTATAAAGTATAATGAATCCATAGATAAAATATTACCCACATTACCATGCATTTGAAACACACAAACAAATATATTAATGATAACGATAAAAGATGGCGCACTAAAAAGTTTGGAAACAAAGCAGTTGGTCTTGAGAAATGAAGATGGCGTTCCTATCAACAAGATATTGAAATTTATTATGGTCGAATTTCGACCTATGGGCGACCACTAGTTTATTAAAATTGACATCCTATTGGGTTTTTTGCAGTTTTAAGTGCTAGTTAGCAAGTGTTAATGTGTTTAATATTATTATGGTACGGTATTTTATTGAACTTGATGCAGAGAGAATAAATTCATCTTGACTTATTTAAATCAGCTCTGTGGTCTAGCAGTCTTGAGGTCATTATCCCTGAAAATGCATATAATTTTTAATTTTCTGATAAAAATACATTTGCCCGGTTGACGACATTCTTGCCACCTATCGCATTGTGGGATTTTGTGTCTTCGGGTAGTCGTGGGTGCTCTGGATGTGCGTCTGCCTACCCCTTTTGGGATATGGGCTTCAAGATACTGTAAATCATCAATGACCACGACACGATTTAAATAAGCCGATGAGGTCATACACTACTGATTTAAAAAAGAGTTTATCCTGTATGCACTAAGTCTATTAAAAGTACATAATATCAACATTGTCAGCGAAAATCTTTTATGAGGTATACTAAACAATGTTACAATGCAAAAAATTATCAGTAGGGAGAATACCATGAAACATTCGAGGGCCCTGTGCGGTTTTTACAATACTCAAAAGGTAGAGTAAAAAAAGAAGATTAACAGCTATACCCTATACCCTGTAATCGTCAAGTATGGAAAGAAGCGCCTCTGGTAGCTGTTGAACAAAGTTTTATCGTCAAAATGTGATCATGCTAATTTGACTCTATTTGCTAGTTCCAATTTAAGGCGGATATCACACTGCAATAATACCGCGGTGTGCAGTGATGCAGTTAAAATACTATTTGAACTTTATGTACGATTTGAACTTAGTCCGCAGTAACTATTACTATTTTGACTCGTTTGACAGTGGTAAGAGATAACCGTGGCCTATGGGCACCATAGATATTGTAAGTTTGACGCTGAGGATTTGTGAGGCAAATTATTGTGCAAGAATACCGACTACCCTACCTTCCAGACCGGAACCTAACACAATGGCAGCAGGAATATGTAAGGCAATAGATTACCTGGAACAGTTACGTCAAGCAATCAATACTCAAAAAAAAAAAAGAATTCGACACTCTGGACCATAATCAGCTGTTACAGTCTATGGATGACTATGGCATCAGGGGTCAAACTAACAGTTGGTTTTGGGAATATTTATCTAACTTGCACGGTTGTTAAAAGTACTGTTGGTGCTAAAGTTGATGTCCATTTAGGGGTTCAAACTGGCTCTGTGTTTGGACCAGTTGGATACATAATGCATGTGAATAGTGTATCTTATATGATCCATAACTGCAAGGTCTGCATATATTCGGATGATATTATGTGCCTGATATTCGCTGGCAAGGATATAGCATACATGATAAATAATGTACAGAGCGATTTAGAAAACGTAGCCTAGTAGGCGCATTACAATGGAATTATGCATATTTATTCACCATACAATAAAAAGCTAAAATTTTGGTGTCTCCAATTAAAATAATAGGACATTATTAATGTCCTCATAACAACAAAAATAATTGTATATGTAATACATTGGAAGTAGTAACCAATTTTAAATATTTAAGATTACAGATTGATAACAATATGAATTGGAAAATACACATAAATCAAGTTTGTAATAGATGAAGATCAATTTTAGGCAATTTTTTTACTTACATAAAATAATTGATAAACGCACTCTGTACATTGTTTATTATGCTCTTTTATTACTCTGTACATTGTTTATTATGATCTTACCTTTAAGACATACATCAAATAAATCCGCTACAAATTAGGATAATTAAGTATTTAATAGATAGAAAAACCAAAGAAAAATGTAAACATGATTATGACAGATTATTCTCAATTTGTAAAATTTTTCTTGTTCACTGTAAAGTTGAATATTTAAACATAATAGAAAACTATTACAACGAAGACCACAAGATACAAAAAACATATAACTATTATAATACTAGATTCTCTAAAAACAAAAGATTGCGTGAAAACACTGTCAAAAAATATTATGGACAAAGAACAATCGAGCATATAACTCCCAAATTATGTTATAAATATCACTTACTCCTCGAGAAGAACAAATTAAAGATAGGCTTCTTAAAAGTAAAATGAGAAACATATTCCTAAAAATTTAAGAAAATATGCAAGCTGCACGATATAATATATACTAAGCGAGAAAATTTAAAACATAGACACCTTAATTAATATTATTTGTAGTTTTAAGCAAAAAACTATATAAGCAAATTTAATAATAATAACAGTATGTATATGAGTGCATCGCCAACAAACTGCTTAACAGTTTGGCGTAAGTTTTTCAGAAGAAAATAAATTAAAAAAAGCGACTTTAACACCAATGTTCGTGTTGGTAATGACCCATTAAACCTACGCTTGCCTTTTACAAGTAGCCTGGCAATAAGGCAGATGCTCTAATCTATACAGGAGCCCCATCCCAACACCAACACGGAGAATGGAACTTTCACATACCGCGCAACAGAAAAAAATCTCTCACACCTTCTTGTTGCTAAGTTCTTTGAATTTGATAGCAGACCGCCGTAGACTGAAACGGTAAAGGATTCTTATTTTGGCAAGTTGCTGCTGAGCAGTTCACCGCCAACCTTTAAGTAGAATAGACCATCTGCCTGCTAGGCAGCTGGTGGGAGGCAAGCATATATTAAATGGATTTTAACACTCAAATCAAAAACTTGATTTTTTGAGATCCTGGGTTCGATCCCCGGGTCGGACAGCAAAAAAAATAAAATAAAACGTGTGTATTTTCAATTGGAATGACGTTGCTTGGGATTGGATGTGTGCCTGGCTGGTGATAGGCTTGCCATCTAGACTGTAGTGTGACTTAGTGCCTCATGCCTAGTCGTGGTAGATCTGGTTATGCCTCTGCCTTTTTCTTCGGGGATATGGGCATGAAGATACTTTTTTTACTAACAAATAAGCGGAAGTACTATAACAAACTAGCGTTTTTATTAAATGTTATAACAAAAACAGAATAAAAAAGCTGATATACTTTATACCTAAATAAAGTGGTTAAACGCCTTTGTTGCGGAGTAGCCTCAGGAGACGTGTCTTGAACTTTACTGTAATGATAAATTTGCTGACAGAAGGTAGATTATATTTTAGCGGTTTGTATCAAATACGAACAATTAATCTTTACAAATACTAGGTACATGCTGTTTAGGAATGACTTTGCAGTGTAGATTTTCAAACAAAGTTTTATCCCTTGTAGTACTTTGGGGTCGAATTTTGAAAAAGTAACAATTCCTTGTACATGGGTCTTCTAATACTACAAACTGTTTAGGCCTGACTTGGTCAATTTCAATTTTCATACAAAGTTTCATCCCTTATAGTCTTTTGGGGGTCAAATTTTGAAAAAGCAACCGTTGCTTGTAATCATGTCTTCTAATTTTACAAGCTATTTAAGAGTGACTTTGGCAAAATTTCAATGCCAATTATTAAATCTAATGTTTGAATGGCAAAAAACTGTTACGTAATGTGCATAAAGGTTTACAATAGATTACCCAAGGAAATGAGAATGTTAAATTTGAAACATTTTAAAAAAGCATTATACACTTTCCTTATTGGAAAAGGATATTATAATTTCAAACATTATTTTAGTCATTGTATTAAATCATTGTAAGCTAATACTTTATTTCAATTATTGTCTTATTATTGTAACAAATTTTATATTTTAATTAATGACGTTACACACTAAATTATTTATTAAATATAGACATTTATTGTTTTTTATATATAATTTAAATGTTTTATTTTTGACATTTAATATAATTCTTTGTTTTGTTTGACATTATGATTGTTTGTTAATAGTAATCATGTGAATTGACATGTAAGAAAAAATATATTATTAATACACAAAAGTTATTTCTGTTAGCAGCTAAGTGAATACTGTTTCTTTCTTGTAACTTAAACAAAATTTTAAAATGGTAATTCTGAAACTGTGGCACATAGTTGAATATTGATCGATTGATTTTGATATAGATTTAAATATTTATATATAAAATATTAGACTGTAATGATTGCATGCCATGAAAATGGTGAAATAGGATTGAATTATTGTTTTTGTAACATCTCAATGTAACCACCCTATTTCCTGCAATAAATGATGATTATGATTATGATTATGCTGTTTAAGCGTGACTTCGACAGTATAGATTTTCATGCAAAGTTTCATCTCCTGAGCCCTTACCATGAGTTTACGTCTTGTCAAGTTTACTGTACTCGCTACCGTCTCTGTCAATTATTTGTATGAAAACTTTGAACAGCGCCTCTAGTGGTAACTAAGAGAAACTCATTTTTAGACCAAAAGTGTCATAGATTTCGACACGTATCTTACCCAACGTAATCTATACCAACTCATGATAAAGGCTCTGTTAGTCTTTTGGGAGTCGAATTTTGAAATAAATGTAACCATTCCTTGTAATCAGATTTTCTAATACTACAAGCTGTTTTGGCTTGACTTTGTTAGTGTATTAAATAGATTTTAACACAAAGTTTCATCCCCTCTAGTCCTCTAGGGGTTGAATATTGAAAAGAGAACCATTGCTTGAAATCAGGTCTTTAACCAAATGTACATCAAATTTCATTAAAATCAGTCTTGTTGTTTAGCCGAGGAAGCGTAAAATACAAAGAGATAAACTAATGCTTCTATGATGTCTCTAAAATACAAAACATTTTTATATTCGTTCATCGTTCATCTTAATTGGTTTATCCTTAAAATTAGCGTTATTAAACATTTGAAGGTTCTTTCTATAGCTACATGTAAATTCGTGACAAATAACATCATATAAAAGCAACACAATTCATTGATGTTCAAAATAATAAAGTTGATTTTACAAGCTAAATAATTTTGTTGTAGGGCGGGCAGGCGAAATTTGCATAAAAAGATACAGGACTGTTTATTTAATTAGACTTAGTACACGGTGGAAATATCTTTACAAAATTTTCCCTGACAAAGCCGCTTTAACCTCGAACCATGAAACCTTCATTGTCCGTTTATAAATTATACCCTCAAGTACACATACATACAGAGAGTATCGAGTGCCACGTGACGTGATGCTTGCAAGCCTGCATAGCTTTAAGTTAAGGTAAATAATTGCATTGGTGGCATAAGTACCCCGTAATAAGATATGAACGGATATTCTGTGTATAAATTATACCCTTAGGTACACATACATAGTATATATACACACAGAGAGTATCGAATGACACGTGTCAAGATGTTTACAATCCTGCATAGCTGGAAGTTAAGGTAAACGATTGCTTTAGTGACCTAAGTAGGTGCCCGGTAATATGATGCAAAAGTAACTGACTTGCTTGTTAGCTGTTTTATAACATAAAACTTGGTTTGACGCCCAGGTCACGAAACTAAAAAATGAAAATGTGTATTTTCTGATAAAAATATAAAGATAATCGGGATTTAATACTTACCCGGTTGGCGATAAACTTGTCACCTATTTTGTCATTTAATATCAACAATAGCTGTACATAACAATACTTGTCATGTGATATATAATATAACTAAGAGTATTTAGCTAATTACATACCACACGCCTTTTGGTCAAGTGTGAATCGGGGGGGCCACAAGCGATGGCAAATTCCTAGTGTTCCCCCCAGAAACCAGGGGAATATCCCAGGGGGACCACGAGTCCGGAGCCTAACATTCAAAGTAGACAAAGATTTCAGAAGTATAGTGGCATGATCGGTCACTGTAAGTGTTTGAAAGATCAGAATTAAAGTTCGTAAGATAGTTTCAGGAGAAAAAAGTTCTTTTACTATGTTCCGAATCAACCTCAAGTTCATTTTCATCCTCTATCCTATTACTCCGCTGAAGTTTTGCAGTGGCAGACTGCCAAGAAAGTTAAGATCTTTTTTTCGCTATTTTTTTATTAGTTAGTTTATACTATATTTTTATTATCTATACAAAAATATAAATAATTGGAAAACTAATTACTCACCAATTTATTACTAAACGATAAAATATCCGCCTATCCACGGTAAAAGAATTAGCCTAAAATACTGAAAAAATAAAAATGTATCTATTAACATAAGGAATAAGGAAATTAACAAAAATAAGTAAAGTAAAATAAAACTTATTCACCTAGAAAGTATAATACGATGATATTTCTAAATATTAAAATAGTTTACTGAGCAAAACGGTTCCGTAAGGAGCCGACCACGTGCATACCACGTGTCTAGGCCGCGCGGTCGGTAGACTATAGTGTTATTTTAAAACTGCGATATCTCCTAAGATATTAATATTATGTATCTAATTATGTAAAAGGCAACTTTGTTTTGAATGAAATACCTGTGATGAATAACGTATTTATTAAGGTAAGGATTAATATCATGTTTATAAAAACCGCTTCGCAAATAATGTATTATTTTGAGACAAAATAGGTTGCAAAAGAAGGTTATAGTGAGCTAACCTTAAAAGATAGAAACATGTTGTCGCTGACTTTTTTTAAACTTTTATAGGGAAGCAACTCTGTCATATATGATTTTTGTAAAACTTTACCCGTTTACGCAACGGAAGCTCTCAATAGAAAATAAAAACCTCCGATTTTAAAATATTCTTCGTTTGTGCTTTGATCCTACTGGTCTTAGCGTTATGCAATATAAACCATAGCCTTTCTCGATAAATGGGCTATCCAACATTTAAATAATTTTTAAATTGGTCTAGTAGTTCCTGAGATTAGCGCGTTCAAGCAAGAAAATAAACAAACAAACAAACTCTTCAGCTTTATAGTATTGGTACAGATTATTTATACTAATCAACTAATATTTTTATAGAAGAGGAGGCAAACGAGCAAGTGGGTCACCTGATGGAAAGTGATCAGATACGCCCACGGACATCCGCAGCACCAGGAGTATCACAGATGCGTTACCGACCTTTAAAGAATGAGTACGCTCTTTTCTTGAAGGTTTCTAAGTCATAATCGTTTGAAAATACCGCCCTCGGCAACTGATTCCACAAAGGTGTTATACGTGGTAAAAAATGTCTTCGGAATCGCACAGTTGTAGATCACAACGCATGAAGATGATGGACATGATACCTTAAGCTATGACGCAATGTCCGAAGGTGGAAATCAGCAGCTAGAATTAAACCAAACAACTCCTCAGAGCATTCCCCATGATATTTGCGGTAGCGAACACTGAGTGACTAAATATCTCTACACAACGCCAAAGAATCAAGCTGATTGGTAATTGGCCGGTCATTGACAATCCGAATTGCTCTACGTTGAATGGGGTCAAACGGGAGGAGCTGGTACTGTGGACCAGTGCCCAGACTTGAGAACAGTATTCCATATAAGGCCGAATTTGCGCTTTATATAGTTGTAAGCGATGGGTCCGGTCCGAAGACCGTAAGAAGGAAGCTTCGATAGAAGCGCTTTGTGCCACAGCCGATTGAAGGCTTTCGCTATGTCCAAACTGACAGCCAATGCTTCTCCCTTGCTTTCGACTGCTTGCGCCCATCGGTGAGCTAAGTAAACCAAAAGATCACCAGCTGAACGACCACGACTGAAGCCGTATTAACGATCATTTAACAGCTGGTGCTCCTCTTGGTAATTTAAGAGATGGCAGTTAGTTATGGATTTCATAACTTTGGACAACAAAGAAGTTATAGCTATGGGCTGGTAATTGGACAGATCCGAGCTAATTACCTATTTTAAAACGTGTTGCTATTTGGTAGTTGTATTAACGAGCATAAAGTTTTTATCATTGGACGTTTTATTATCTTCACGCAACTTATCTTGCGTAGTAGGCAGAGTAGACACAAGTTCTATATACTTATCAGTTACCAATAATTGTAAAACAAATAAAGTCATAATATTGGGATTTTAAATTACCAAATTCAGACTGACTAAACAAAAGTCAACTGAATCAACACGAATTCCATAATAATTATGCTAGGAACTCAATCGCTCATTTTAATAACATTTGCTCATTTTTAGGGTTTTTGTGCCGATTTCGTTACACGGAATAAGTGAATTCAACGGAAAAGGTATTTGAATCAAGTATTTATGTGGATAAGGAATAGGTGGAACGTATCTAAGGAGCAATTTAAACTGTGATAAGAAAATTGCTTTTGTAATAAACTTGAGATTCATCAGTTTTCTGGTTTCATTAATTGCATGATATTAAAAATAAGGGCATACTTATAATATGTGATAAGGCAAATAATTATGATAAAAGGCAACAATGGCTTATAGATACCATAGTCGTTATAGGAGCGTCAATGTCCTTCGGCTGTGATGTAGGTATAAGTTGGTGATACTCTCTGCCTACCTCGTAAGGGACTTGGAATGAAGATATGTATGAGCATGTATGTAAAATATATATGTAACAACATCTAGATGGTCGTACTTTGCAATCACATATTTATTACTCAAATTCGTATGTACAACGAAAATACACACATCAAGCTTTTAAAGAAAATTAAACTTTATGGTTAGAAACTAGAGACTAAGACTACCAGTAGGTAGCTCTATTTGTGGCCTTCTATACTATATTAATGATGAAAGTATTAAGGTGTCTGACAAAAGTTATGACTATGTTAATGTGTAGGTATACCAAACCATAAAAAATTACTTGATATAACTATCCCCTCATGTTGATCCGGGTTCCTTTGCAAAATAGACAGCTTTGCTGCCTTCTGCCAGGCAGCTCGTAAATTGTGAGCGTAGATTTACCGTCACTAGCACCGTGACACCTGACTAGGTGGTAGAGTTTCAAAGCGATAAACCCAGATTAGTACCACAGCCTTACCTATTCCTGCCGCCATAACCTCTGCCATTGTCTTTGATGTGTTCCAGTTTGAAGGCTAAGGTAGCTAGGAAATTTACTTTTGCTCGAGGCCTTACATCCCGGCTTTAGGTTAACAACGCACCATACTACCTTTGGTGTTTTTAGCCTCTAATTTCTTACCGTCAGAAAATCCTAACTTAATATATCTATTAAATTTCTTAGTAATAATGCTTATAGTTTATACGTGGGTCAAAAGTGAGCGCTGAAAAAAGTTCAGGTTTTATAAAAATACTAGTGCGTGGGTATTTTTGGAAACAGGGCTATGTAACAAAGAAGCCACCAAGTTTCTAAAATTTAATACGGTCTTTTTATTAATTTTACCAACATTGTAAAATATCCCGAAATACTCTATTTGTAGTCTAGTAAAACATTAAAAAAATAGATCAGCTTTTCACGGCTTCCCGACATCGGTTATATATCCGGATAATATAAACAAGGACGACCAGTATTTTTTTAATTACTGAAAATTAATGAAAAGTTGGACATACTAACAATTGGTGTTAAAATAATCTTTAGACGAATTTAAAAAATCTAAAAAAATATACTTAAGACACTGCCCCAGGTCTTGATGGCATTGGATATTTTTTATGAACCCTAAGAGAAATTTATTTTAAAATGCTATCTGAATTTCATAGTTGATTCAGGTGAAATTTTGATATCGTGGAAATATTAAACAATAATCCCTATAAGTACTGAAAACTTAAAAAAAATGTGTGACTGTGACTGTCTTCGGCTGCTCGTGGTTGCCCTGGTTGTGCCCCTGCCTACCGCTTCAGGGATGTGGGCGTGAATACACATACATACTTACAAAGTAACTTATTGTTATCAATCAACATGGGCTTAGAAAAGGTAAGTAACAAATGACTATTGGAAGGGTCAAATTGGTTTTAGATTTAACAAAACGCTTTCCCTATAGCATTTTGGATATGAGGGTACCTGAAACTGTCGTCAATTCCAATACATTTAAAGTTTCCAGAGACTTGCTAATTGGAGTTGCTGTAGTAAAACACACATTTTTTTATTTAAGGTTAAGATGTTATTAGTAACAAACTTCAGATTAAAATTTATCTATACATAGGACATAGCTAACGGATATAAAAGGCATTAAATATTTCGCTAAGGGACTTGAATCCTCAGTAGCTTAAATGGTTAGAGCATTCGTCGGCTATAGATAAAATGTTACAGGTTCAAATAATGTCTTTGGTGAAACTTTTTTCTTTCTTTAAAATTTAAAAGAATTAAATATTTTTATGCAATTAAAAACAATCAAGATCGTGAATTTCCTGTCAAACATCAATTAAAACTCTTAATAGAGCTATGTTAATTTGAAGGATAAATTTTGGAACTTATTGCAGTACAAAATTTAACCAAACTGGTCCAATTTTTTCTCGCGTTGGTCCGGCTTTCTTTGCAGCATTACTCATTTGCCTTCCTACAGGCTGCTCGTAAAAGGCGAGCATAGGTTTACAGTCACTAACACCGTGACATCCTAGTAATGTCAGTGTTTGCCGTTAACGTATTCTGTTAGGAGGATAAGGTAGCCGGTAAACTTATTTTTGCTAGAAACCTAAAATTCCGGCCTCAGGTTGGCAACGCTCCATTACCACATTTTGGTAACTCTGGGCGGCGTGAATTTCTTACCATCAGGAAATCCGTGTGCTTGTTTACTTTCCAATATCGTAAAAAAAACCTTAAAAGGAGTTAGGTCACAAACATACCACAAAATATATTTAAATACTAGCTGCGCCCCGCGGTTTCACCCGCGTAAGTCCCAATCCCGCAGGAACTCCGGGATAAAAATGTCCTATATGTGATTCTGGGTCTTCAGCTACCTACATACCAAATTTCATCGTAATCGGCTTTGTAGTTTTTGCGTGAAAGAGTAACAAACATCCATACATCCATACATACAAACTTTCGCATTTATAATATTAATAGGATAATACGATTATTAAATGTTTTGTAAACTAATACATTACAGAAAATATTGTTGTCTTATCTATTGCACACTAGTTACACTCCTTCCATTACACGTGAGCTAAGCGAAATGATATTTTTTTATTTCTCATCCATTATACAATTTATACAGCCAGCTGTCAACGCCAGCTCAGCGTGCAATATGATTTATGTCTGCAGTTAAAGTTTAACTGACTTACGATTGATTTTCCGACACTTGATGAATAGCTGCCAATTGATGCAACTTATTGGAAATAAATCAAATATCTATGCATAATATTTAACTAAACGATAAATCAAACATTGTCTCAGAGCCTGTTTAATTCGCGTAGAAGTGCGTGCGTAGACTTACACGCGAAGAATCTACGCGACGTAGAACTACCGGAACGTAGACATACATGTGTACCTACTCGAGATACTAGAGCTATATAGAATAAAACTAATATTTGACCCTATTTGGATAATTTGGATACAAGTTGAGATACTCAGACAACTGTCCGCGTGCCTGCGTGTTTGTCCAATTTGTAATTCTAGCTATCTATAAGTATATTTAAAATATGTTTTCCAGTGTTTAAATTTCAATTTTTTGAGAAACAACTAAGCATACCTATATAATTGATCTAATTTCTTTCGTTCTTATCTCTGGAATTTTCATTTTTCTTTTTCCGTTACTCTTTAGATACGGAAAATTGATATAAAAAGGGATGTTGCCCCTGGCGCCTACAAAGATAAATGGGCAGGCTGTGGAAAGGAATCTAGGTACAAACCCATTTTATGAAAAAAACATGACCGGCCTTACGAATAAAAATATTCTAATCTTTCTTAAATACGACAATTATATTAGGAAATGTTATACTTAGAATAAATTATAGATAGCTAAGGTTTATTTCGTATTTTTATTTTTTATTTTTTTTAGCACTTGCCCTGTGCGTGGGATAAATTTATATAAATTTTAAAGAAAGAAAAAATTTTCGCCCCAGACAGGATTTGAACCTGTAACCTTTCGTCTCAAGCCGACGAATGCTCTAACCAATTGAGCTACTATATTTAGGAAGCTCAGTATATCTTGGTCTCCAGGGACGGACTACAAACACAGGTTTGTTTGTGTACTGGCTTAAATTCGTGTGCAAACTAAGTATTATTGTGTGTTTCTAAAATAAGTCGACTCACCTCCTGTGTCTCTCTGGTTAAGGCTTAGGATCTAGTTTGTGATTGTACAAACTATCAGATTATTGATTGTTAAGTTTGGTTTTTATTGTAAAAATAATTTCTAATTTGTAAAGGACTAAGCAGTTTGAATAAGCGGACGGACTTATTATATGAATTCACAAGTCAAAAAAAGTCAAGTCACAACAATTTTATATATATTGTTAAAAAAAAAACATCTACTGAGCATAGATTGGGTGAAACGTTTTGCATCTCGGTGTTAGCTTCGGTACAAAAAGGGAATAAAGTACTATAATATGTGTACAGTTTCTGGTGTTGGTCCAGGCTCATTTGTAAAATAGACCTTCATAAATACCTAAATAGAGGCTTTATGCCAAACAGCTCGTAAAGCGAGCATAGGCTTACGATCTGTTTTTTTTTTTTTTTTTTTATTCGGTTGCCAATTATTGGCAACCATCTAATTCCATTGCCGTGAAAACGCAATGCCTTTGTATTTCTGTCTGTACATTCATACCAGTTCTCACTTTTATCCTGTTCTTTCTATCTTTCAACATACTTTTTCTTTCTTTCTTACTTCGACTTACGTGCTTGTGGGGGGGACACCCACCTATCTTTATGTGTACCTATCTTTTTATGAATTTTCTTTATTTTTGTATTTAGGCGTACATGCTTATAATTATGCTAGGGTAATAAATAAATAATTTTCTTCATGTTTTCTTTTTCTCATTTCTTCATCTTTCTTCTTCTTAAGGTTTTTTATT
>NJDD01002944.1:105576-116169 GCA_002245505.1 Calephelis nemesis
TGTATATTTATGTATTAAACTAACACACTGTAAAAGTAATATATGTTATTTGCAGTTAAAAAAATATATTTTTTCTTTATTACAATATTTATGGCAAGACTAGGTAGTTATGTCTGTGGTGTTTGTCAGTGTATACGTTGTATGAATTGTTTGCGTTCTGTATATTATTGAGCGGGAAATGGGCCAAGTTTTTATGAACTTGGTACCCATTTGTTATCCTGTGTGTGTGTGTGTGTGTGTGTGTGTGTGTGTGTGTGTGTGTAACGATTTGTAATTATGTGGTGTGTATATATATATAGATAATTATGTATATTATCATTACCCTTTAGCAAATGCCCTGGTTGACCTCAGCAGTAAGCTATGGTAGCTCGTGCTAGAGACTCCCATTTTTTTCTGATGGGGCAGTCATGCTGAAGGCGTTATAGTCCACCTTTTCGAGCTTAGCGCTGGAACAGTTGCAGCATGTTGGTACCATGCTGCTTAACCATTCAGCGCACTTCGCTCTGAGGTGGGCCCCTCCGCAATGACTACACTTTTGAGTTGTCTCCTTGCTGCATTGTATGAGCGGGGATTGGTCCTCGACCCGCACACGTTGCAGGTCTATGTACAGGTAGACCTGCTCCGTCATCCGCTTCCACAGTACAGGGGAGACTCTTGCCACGATGTGGCACATACCGGGGTTTTTCGTTTTTTTTCTAAAAATTATACCAATCTCACGGTCTTTATTCTCTAAATCGGTAAACATACCCTGGTTTTGGCTTTGTAACGCCAGCAACACATCCTCATCCTTGTTGTTCTCAAGAACATACTTGATCACAACAAGTGGTTTTTTGTCGCTGACGTCCTCCACCTTGAGCTGGTCTTGTGCTACTTTTAACCGTTTCTTGACTATCTCTCTGTCTTCCTCTGTTCTGCACCCCAGTATTATCTTTCGGTCTTTTCCTTTTCTGATGTTCTCCACCTGTATACCTTTTTCCTTAGCCTTCACCGTTTTCCTTACTTTTTCTAAAATATCCTCCCCCGTATCTATTTCACTAGTGGAGGTTATCACAATCGAGTGCAGTGCGGCCCGTTCGGCGGGTTTCCGCGCTGGTGGGGCCGCGACTACGCCCGCATATGATAACCTCTCCTGCTCTAACTGACTCTTTTCTATGGCCGCCTTCAAGCTTTCCATTTTCTCGCTGTTTTGCCTAATAGCCTCTGTATGTTTGTCTAGGACTTCTCTGAAGGCCTCAAGCTCCTTTTTCGTTCCATCATCCGGAAGACATTTGCTCTGCAGAACCCGAGGAACTTCTGGTAGTTCGGTGACGGGGTTAGAGCGTTTTGGTCTGGCCGGTTCGGTTTCTACGACCATTTGGTATAACCGGTTGACCGCATCCGTAACCTCCGTTTTTATCTCGGTTTTCGTGTTCCTGGAACTTGTCAGGCTCTGCAGGGCCTTCGTCTTCAGAGCAAGGGCTTCAGTGGCTCTAGACTTGTATTTGGTGACAGGCTTACGATCTTAAAAACGTTTTTAAAAAAAGAAAATTAATTTGTTTGAGAGCAGCCGTCGGATATGGAAGTTGGAAGGAGACTGAGGACTGGGAGTTCTTAGCGAATGTAGGAGGAATGTGAGGAATATATAATCAGCAATAAAAAGGATGGGATAGGCACCTTAGCATACATGGCTAGAATATAACACCTCCCCGGGGTAAGACTAAACTTCGGGGTTAAAGTCTCGAAGCTTAGGAAACAGAGATTTTAATAGTTTGTTCTTATAGAAGGAGATGGGACACTAGGTCCAGGAAGATTCTTATGTTCTGCAATGGATGGGGTGTTTTCTGGGACATGTTTAGTAAATTTTACTTGGAGCTCTGAGCATGGAGAGGGAATATTGTCTGATGACGAGGTAGGGGTAGCGCGGGAGAAAATAGTTATTGGACAGGGTTGACAACTGCGTGACTTTATTAATTTTACAAATTTATATATGACAAAAATAAAGATCAAAATAGATAAAATAATTAAGATAGCCGAATAATGACACTCGTATTTTAAAATAGGATTTTGGTCCTGGATTTTACTGGCTTCGTCTGAAATAGTTTTAAATTTAATTTTTGTATCTGTAGTAAAAAAGTCTAAATCTAAATTTTGAAGTTTTATAGGAGGCTCATTACTCTGTTTTTGAATTAAATTTAACTTACAACAGTCGTCACTTATAATATTAAAATCGGATTTTACAATAGACATATTAATAGTTAAGCTGCTAAATCTTGGAATAAGTTTTGTTGTTTTACAGTATGCGATACAGTTCTGTGGTAGGTTTAGAATACCGGTGCCAATGATATTCGTTTCAGTTATTTTTCCTTTGGAGCATTCGATGTAGAGTTTGGTGTTTTCAGACTGTATAAATATCCATTTGTTGTTTGTTATCGGTTTCCATATGTTTATATATCCAGGAATAAAATCCGTCTTGCACTGCACGGGTAATGAAGTCACAACCGTAGATAGCAGTTCGCTTTCGCAGCTGGGAAACGCAGAACTAGGGTATACACTGTGGACATCGCATATGTATTCGTGATGGCTAATAATGTTGCATTCCGTCAAAGATTGAAGCTTACAATATTCGGACTTGTCTTTTGTCAATGCGATATACTTATCGCTAGGTTTCATAAAACTAAAATAATTGGGTTCCGTACTACTATGGGGTGTAGGTAAAGCTATGTTGTGGAACAGGTTAAATTCTCTAGGCGATACAAGAGGTATCTTTAAAATAAAAACAATTTTACTATGTAAACTAAAACAGGCTACTCTAGAAATATTAATCAACTTATGAATATTGCTTAATTCTAAACTTATTGGTAATTTCATATCTATATTTAAATGTCTATAGTTATCGACGAGTTCCTCATATAACTGCGCGGGCGGTAAGATCGCCGGGTGAAGAATGTGCTGACTACTGAGTAAGATAGCGTTTGTTATGTCTTGTAACTGGAACGATAGGGCCAGAACAGACGATTCTAGACTATTTAAAATTGAATTTAATTTTACTTTAAAATTTATTTCGTTTGAAATTATTGAAACATTTTTTAACTTTTGCGAGAGGTCGTCGATAGCCTTGTTAAGGTTGATTTCATTAGTTTTCAATTCATGAAATGTTTGATTTAATTTTGAAAGGGTAGAAGTTGTTACCAAAATATTTTCTTTAACTAATGAACTCAATCTTTTTTCATTATTTTGAATAGATTGTATGGCGCTATCATATCTGATTGCGTCATCTTCATTTAAAGTACCAAATATAGTTTTGGATAAACTGCCTATGAATCCAAACCAGGCACTTCGTTTAACTCTGTCATTTGTTATCAAATGGGAAATAGACGAGTATTCGGATACAATATCTTTATATCTAACTGACAGTGGTTCTAGCATGCTGTTGCATTCTAAGTCGCCGGAGGTTTCTAATCTATATTGGTTACATAAAAATCGTGCCGTACCTAAGATAGAATTTATATTTTCTATATGAGGTTTAATATAAGATATGTCGACGGGGACTAGTATGTCTAAATAGCCGACATTGATTTTGAGTTCACCAATTGGGTCGAAATATATTCCGGGACTTGATTTAATTTGCTGTATAAAGTCTTGTTGACCCTTGGCCAGTACACTGTAAGGAAAGAGACACTTCTATAGACATGATAAAAGGTAAAATTGTATTCTAGAAACTTATAAAAATAGAACTCGTATAATCTATGTAAAAATAAAAAAAATATAAAAGTATAAAACATAAAGTGTATAGCCTAATATAGTGTATATAATATAAAGATTATGAATAAAAGATTTAGTATTTTAATATTACGTTGGAAGTATCTTGTACTTGCGCGAGTTTCACTTCATCGAAGTGATGTCTTACGTGGCGCCTATTTATAAGAAGCGACAATGTGTGATTGCCGTGCACCTTAACAACTTTGTAAGGGCCCTTCCACACTGGTGACAGGGCTTTTCTTAATCTGAGGTGATTTTTTAAATATACGTAATCACCGACTTTGTATTGGACATGTCTAGTATGTGAGTCGTAATAATTCTTTGAATTTTGCTTAGATTTTTGAATAAATTCAAGGGCTTTGTCACGCGTCAATTTCATGCGGTGTTGTAACATCCTAACATATTCTGGATAGGTGCTGCTGGACGATTCGTTATAGACAGAGTCAGGAATGTATGGTTTATGACCGAACAACAATTCGAAAGGGGAATAGTGAGTTGTAGAGTGTGTAGTGGAATTATATGCTAGCATGGACGTATAAACATATCGCGGCCAATTGTCCTGGTTTTCATTTACATATGATTTTTAAATATTTCTTGAGTGTGGAGGGTGATTTTTCGAGCGCACCCTGAGTTTGTGGATGATAGGGAGATGCCCAAAGCTGCTTAATCTTTAGAAGGTCGCAGGTTCTTTTAAAAAGATCGGCCGTAAAATTAGTGCCTTGATCGGTGAGTATATGTTTAGGTATCCCAAATAAGGAGATAAAATGAACAAGACATTCACTGGACTCTTCTGCAGTGTTACTACGTAACGGATAGGCTATCGAATACTTTGTCAGATCATCTTGCATAGTTAAAATGAATTTGTATTTCGCAGTGCCAGCTTCTGGCAAGGGACCCACTACGTCAATGGCTAGTCTCTCAAAGGGAAATGTTGAAGTTGACGTGATTATCATAGGTGCTCGGTTGATTTTGCGTAGGGCTTTGTTCGTCTGACAGGAAGAACAGATTTTGACATAGGTTTCTATGTCACTACGCATGTTTTTCCAAAAGTATTTTTCTTTTATTCTACTAAACATTCTTGTGGATCCTAGATGACCCGCGATAGGTATGTCATGATTTTCTCGGAGGATTTTTGGAATTTCGGTAAGTGTAGGGTATATGACTTTATTGTGATAAATATGGATACTAATGTTAGTACCGTCAAATAAATAATTTAACATGTTATAGATTTTAACGAAGGAGTGTTTGTCAAACGGATTTCTAAAATCTGATACACTAATTTCATGAATAGTAGGATAGGACATCATGATTTCATCGCGAGCATGTTTCAGTGTTTTAAATATATCAGGATACGAGTGATCATCGAAGTGGTATACCTTTGTAAATAGGAAAAGGTAAGTTTTATTTTCGAATTCGAGTGGGAGGCATGTATGTAGCACTCTTTCTAATTTCATGAATTCTTCTCGTTCGGGATTTGGACAATTATTTAAAATTTCTTGAACATAAGGTATGGACTCGTCTAAGTCTATAGAGGTGGGTATTATTATTAATTTTTGTGTTCCTTTTAGTAAATTTTCGTTGTGTTCTACGATGTTAGTGTTACTGGACTTGGTATCGAATTTCAGGAATTTGTTATACGTTTCGTCAGGTAAAGGTAAGTTTTCAGATGTAGGTATAGAACCTGGATTAGGATAAGTAGAATCTGGCATAGTTGCAGGAACTGAAGGTGTTACTTCTGGATCGGGTCGACTGGGTAAAGGTAAGATTTCAGGTGTCGGAGTAAGTTCAGGATTTGGAGGAACAGAAACTGGTAAGGTTTCAGGATTTTCTAGACTCGTAGATGGCTGAGGATCCACCACTGTTGATGGTAAGTTTTCGTTAGTGGTAAGCTCTATAGGACTAGGATAGTTAAAATCTAAGAAATCTGGATTTGGACTAAGGAATTCGGGTTGAAATGACGGAGGGGTAACTAGAAGATCCATTAGGTCTCTATCTAAATCATTGACGGGAGAGTTTATTTGTTCGTCAGAGATAGGTAAAACAGGGTTAACGGGATATCTAGAAAGAGCGTCAGCTGCGGAGTTTAATTTGCCTTTTCTTTAAACTATTTCGTAGTCGTACTCCTCTAACTTGAGTCGCCACCTTTGCATTTTACTAGATGGATCTTTGTGATTAAAGAGCCACTTCAGTGGTCTATGATCTGTGACTATTTGAAATTTTTGACCATAAAGATAAGGGCGAAAGGTTTTACATCCGAACAAAATGGCTAGAAGTTCCTTTTCGGTAGTGCTGTAATTAGACTCACTCTTATTGAGTGTACGAGAAGCATATGCTATATGTCGCTCTTTGCCTAGAGGACCTTGAGACAGGACTGCTCCAAGAGCATGGTTTGAGGCATCTGTCGTTAGCAGGAATGGTTTAGTGAAATCAGGGTAGCATAATACAGGAGCTGAAGTAAGTCTAGATTTTAATTCTTCGAATGCCAGTTGCTGTTGGTTTTCCCATAGGAAAGGTTGGTCCTTTTTTAGGAGAGTGGTTAACGGTTTAGCAATTTTTGAGAAATCAGGTATAAATCTTCTATAATAGGATACCAGGCCAAGAAAGGACTTAATATCTTTAGGAGTTTGTGGACGAGGAAATTGCGTGACGGCCATGATTTTGTCTGGGTTAGGTTTAACTCTATCTTCTGATATAGTATGCCCAAGATATGCGACTTCACATCGAAGAAACTTGCATTTTTCAGGTTGGAGTTTGAGGTTGAAATCACGCATTCTTTGAAAAATTGACTTTAGATTAGAAATATGTGTGTTAAGATCGTGAGAATAGCAGACTACATTGTCAAGATACACGAAACAGCGGATGCCTTGGAGGCCGGAAAGGGCAGAGTTCATAAGCCTGGAAAAGTGGACGGTGCATTTTTGAGACCAAATGGCATTCGGAGGAAATGGTAATGACCTTCTGGGACAGTGAAAGCTGTTTTTTCTTTATCGGCGTCGTTAAGCTGAATTTGGTGGAAGCCTGACGCTAGATCAAGCGTTGAAAAGTATTTGCTACTTCCGAGTTGGTCGAGGATTTCAGTGATTTGAGTGATCGGATAAGTATCGCCGATCGTAATGTCGTTGAGCTTTCGATAATCGATCACGACCCTCCATTTCTGCGTGTTGGATGCATCGAGTTTTTTAGGTACTACCCAAATGGGTGAGGACCACGGCGAATTTGATGGCTCAATGATATTTTGTTCAAGCATTTTATTGATTTGATTACGGACTTCTGTTTTATGGATCTCTGGAAAACGGTAAGTTTTAGTGTGAATTGGAATATCGGATGTTGTTTTAATATCATGTTTTAAAGCGTTAGTGAAGCTAAGGTTTTCGCCCGGGAGATAGAAAATATCAGAGTAGTCAGAACAAAGTTGTACGAGAGCTTCTTTTTCTTCCCAATTAAGGTGAGAAGTGCGGAGTTGCTTTAGAACCTCTTCTTTTCTTTTTATATTAATATTTGAATTAGTATAGTTTATATGATTTACAGGAACAGGAGGACATTCTTCAAATTCTGAAGGGTCGACAGGGGTAAGTTTTAGTTTAAGGTTTGATTTCAGGTTCACAGGTTCTTCGGAAATGTTGAGCACTGATATATTTATTCTGTTATTCTTTTTTACACGAACAAGTGAATTTGCGATCAGTAACTTATCAGAAGGGTTTTGATCAATTATTAAACCTTCTTTTATTTCAGGGTTGGAAACGGAGCATTCGATAATTATTTCGGATCTAGGGGGAATTATGTATGCCGGTTCATTAAAATATAATTTAAGAGATGTTTTCCCGATATGTAGAAAATCTTTATTATAGTCTATGTTACAGCTATGAGCAGTGAGGAAATCGGAGCCTATGATGCCATCGTAAGGTAGGTGAATTTTATCGATTACGTGAAATTTGTGTGATATAGAAGATTTAGTAAGTCGTAATTTCAGCGGGAAATGACCTCTTGTTTGAATTGATTCTACTGTCGAATCGATGCCTTTTAGTTGCATAGTTTCCTTTGTAAGTTTTGGTTGTTTTTGAATACATGAATATTTTAATAGACTTACACAGGATCCAGAGTCTACTAGTAACGAGAGTGGCATTTCTGAGACAGAAGACTCGACAATGATGTGAGGTAATAACATTTTGGCTGGGTTGTTTGTGATTTCGAATATATCAGATTTCAACAGTTCGCCTGAAGTAGTAGTAGGGTTTGGTATGTGTTGATGAGTTGATTTTGTATTTTCTTGAACACATTTTTGCGCGGATACAGTGGATGTTAGCAGTCGCTGCTGCGTTGATACAGTGGACTTTGGTAAGCGATGCGGCATGGAAACGGTGGATTTTGGCAGGCTTCTCTGCGTGGATACAGTGGGTTTTGGCAGTCTTTGCTGCACGGATACAGAGGATTTTGTCACGTTTTCCTGCACGGATACAGCGGATTTTGGTAGATTGTGCCGCATGAAAACAGTGGATTTTGGCAGGTTTTGCTGCACGGATACAGAGGATTTCGGCAGACTGTGCTGCACGGATACCGTGGATTTTGGCAGAGTTTTCTGCACGGATACAGTGGATTTTGGTCGTATTAAGATTTTAGCATAAGTAGTGTCGATTTTCGATTTAGGTCCCGCACGACACTGGGACGAGACGGCTACTCGTTTTTTGATTCGTAAGGATTAGTATGGTCAACTGTGTCATAACCTTCTTCCGTTTGGAGAGGTTCGGCATAGTGTTGGTCATGTGCCTCGGTAGCATAATGGACGCGATGTGGATTTCTTGAATGATTCATGTCGAAAATATGTTTAGGACGATTGCTATTACTATATTCTCGTTTACGGCATTGATCAATAGTATGCCCAGGGAATTTGCAATATCTACAGAACAATGTTTGATTGTTATGTGAGCGATTAGGATTAAAGTTGTAGAAATTACTAGGCCTAAGATTTGGATTTTGTATGCGAGTAGTAGGTCGTGGCTTTTCGAATCTTGGTGTAGAAGTGCTTTGTCTCGATAAGAATTGCTGAATTTTCTCTTCAGAAATCGCTATATTAATGGCCTCATTTAAGGTTTTAGGTGATTTACAACGGACTAAGTTTGAAATTCGCGGTATTAAACCCATTTGAAAATGATGTAGGGCTAATTCCTCCATTGCTGCAGTGCGTCCTATCATCTCTCTACTTTTGTGTCCATGAGAAATAGATATTTCTGTTAAAAGTTGCCCTAGACAGGTCTCAATCCCTAGTGCGTATTGACTAACAGGTTCGCTTATTTGTTGTTTACATTCTTGCAAATCGGTAAATAAGTGCGCATAATGTTTACGTTCACTGAATTGAGTTTTAAGGAACTCCTTTAGTTGCGCCCAATTGGTAAAATCTTTAATGGAACAAGCTGTTTGGGCCTTGCCTGTTAACTGACATAGAATATATTTGAATAATATGTCCCTTTGCGGGTCTGTTGCAAGTTCGTAAGCGTTATTACAATTTACCGAAAACGAATTTAATGTTTCTCTACAACCATCATAAGGCTTTACAAATTTTAGTAAGGTATTAAGATCTAACTCTAATTTAGAAACTGGCGAATTATGGGTTTTCTTTTTGGTAAAGACCTTGTGACCGGACCTGAAGGGGGCGGACACATGTTCTCATCTTCAGTATCGGTTATTGTAAACTCAGGTTTTTCTATTTTGGGGCTTTGAGCCCTAGACTCTGAAGGAAACATTTTAAAATATTTGACTAATATGACATAACATAATTACAATAATAAAAATACAATCAGATTATAAATCGTTTAAACGTAGCTTAGAACTTACTTCGCCTTAAGTACAGAAAATTTGTATACACTAAAAAATATTGACAAAAGATTTAAATCGCAAAGACAAAAGAAAATCCAAACATGCAACTTACAGGAATGCAAATAATATCACAGGGCTTAGCATCATGAAGATCCAGGTAAGAGTATTCCAAGACAAATGTTCAATTTTCTTCGAAAAATTGCTTTGTAGAAATCGGAGTCTGCAATGGGCCTTATTACGAAGTCGTCGACGTTGGTGATTTTGATAAGTTTTAAAAGTTTATTTTCTATGTATGTCCATTTAATTTAATTCAGATTCACTGTCGATAAATAAGTTCCACACTTTGCACACTTTTCACAATAATCCAAGTTTCACACAAGAGTTTTTTTTGTTTTTTGGAATTTATGACACTCGCGTTGACTGGGATTCGGAGACGTACCGAGGATTTCCTTTTCAAAATCCCACCGCTGCCAACATTAATGTTATGAGCCTCCTCCGGATTTGGTTTTTAAAAAAAGAAAATTAATTTGTTTGAGAGCAGCCGTCGGATATGGAAGTTGGAAGGAGACTGAGGACTGGGAGTTCTTAGCGAATGTAGGAGGAATGTGAGGAATATATAATCAGCAATAAAAAGGATGGGATAGGCACCTTAGCATACATGGCTAGGATATAACAGATCGCTAACACCGTGAAATCCTACTATGTGATAGAGTTTTGCAACAACTCCCCCGGATTGGTATCACGGCCTTACCTATTCCTGCCGCCATAACGTTAGTACTAACATCCCTTACTCAGGTTGGTAACGCACCATTACCACCTTTGATATCTCTAGGCGGCGTGATTTTTTTACCACCAGGAAATCCGCCTGCCTATTTGCCTTCCAATATCATTAAAAAAATACAATATATAGGTGCAAACAAAAAGGGATTACTGTTTGTGAAATATACTTAGTCTGGCCATAAATACTGTTACACTTAAAAATAAAAAAATATTACATTTGAATTTCGAATCTGTCATTTTTATACGATTGTTCATTGTGTTTTC